>RJWM01001870.1:84229-142180 GCA_004363535.1 Dasyprocta punctata | reverse complement strand
ACACATGTGGGTTTGATTTATCTCACTTATGAGTATGGTCTCAAGTCGTGACCATTTACTTACAAAAGTCTCAATGCAATCTTTCTTAATAGCTGAGTAGTACTCCATTGTATAAAAATACCACATCTTTTTTATCCATTCTTTGATTGATGGGCACTTGGGTTGTTTCCAAGATTTGGCTATTACAAATTGGGTTGCTATAAACATGGGTGCACAGATATCACTGAGGTATGATGCTTTCAATTCTTCTGGGAAAATGCCCAGAAGAGGGATAGCTGGGTTGAATGGGATCTCTAACCCTAGCTTTTGAGGAATCTCCACACTGATTTCCACAGTGGTTGCACCAGTCTACACTCCCAGCAACAGTGGAGAAGAGTTCCTTTTTCCCCACAGCCCCTCCAGCATTTGTTGTTGGTTGATTTTTTAATCTTGGCCATTCTTTCTGGAGTAAGGTGGAATCTCTGTGTTGTTTTAATTTGCATTTCCCGAATGACCATTGATGTTGAACATTTTTTCATATATTTATTTGCCATTTGTATTTGTTTCTCTGAGAAGTGTGTATTCATCTCAGATACCCATTTTTGGATTGGGTCCTTGAATTTTAGGGGCCTGATTTCTTTTAATTCTTTATATGTTTTAGATAGAAGTCCTTTGTCTGATGGACAATTGGCTAAAATATTTTCCCAATTCATGGGTTTTCTTTTTACTCCGTTGGAGATTTCCTTTGACATGCAAAAACTTTTTAGTAAGATGAGATCCCAGTTGTTGATTCTGGAAAGTGTTTCCCATGCAATTTGATTTTTGTTCATGAACTCTCTGCCTACTCCTATATCATTGAGATTTTTACCTACTCTGTCTTCTAGTAAGTTTAGAGTGTCTGTTTTAATATTCAGATTTTTGATCCATTTTGACTTTATTTTAGTGCATGGTGATAGGCATGGATCTAATTTTAGTTTATGGCATATAGAAAGCCAGTTTTTCCAACACCATTTGTTAAGGAGGCTATCTTTCTTCCAATGTACATGTTTGGACCCTTTGTCAAAGATGAGGTGGCTAAGTGTGTCTATAGTTGTGGCTGTATCTTCTAATCTATTCCATGGATCTTCAGGTCTGTTTTGATTCCAGTACCATGCTGATTTTATCACAGTAGCTTTGTAGTATAGTTTCAAGTTGGGGATTGTGATGCCTCCTGCCTTCCCTTTGTTGCCCAGAACTGTCTTTGCTATTCTAGGTCTTTCCTGGTTCCAGATGAATTTCAGGAATGCTTTCTCTAGATCTTTGCTTTTTTTATAGTCTGCTTCTCTGGGCAACAAGCTGGTAATTAATTCATTCCAATTCATCTTCCAATTTGCTCTTCAGGAATAATCTTCCAATTATTTCTTCAAGTGTTTCTGATTTCCCTCACTTATTGTAGATTTCATTTCAGCTATTTAATTATTAAAATTCTCTAGAAAATATTTTAGCTTCTTTCCATATGTACTTTGCTATTGTTGCTAATTTCTTGCACCTTTATTGATACTATTGTCTTAATATTTACTTATCTGCACAAACACAGGTCCACAGACGAGCCTATATATATATGCATGTGCATCTGTATATATACATTTTAATGGCATATTTGTTTGTATTTTGCATTTGAACATTCAGCATCTGAGACATTTGTGACTCGTTCTGTTTTTCTTGTCATTGTTGCTGACTCTCTGAATTTTCGTGTTTTTTGTTGTAAACTCGTGTTTATTGTAATACACACCTGTGAGCATTCTTTCCAGGTGTGTTTAGAGACTGTATATTTGCTTCAGCTTGCTTGGGAACATTTGCCAGTCCCACTGAGGGGCAACAACTAGAATCACTTTAAACTAAATTCTGAAACTGCAGTTTTCCCCCCAACTACTTATGTAGTAAAAGTGTACTTCCTGTGAGTGAACATTTGTGGTCTGGTATTCTCAAGAGAGATTAAAAAATAGTTCCCACCTCCCATTTCTCCCTACCTC
Organism: Dasyprocta punctata; assembly: GCA_004363535.1. Lineage (NCBI taxonomy): Eukaryota > Metazoa > Chordata > Mammalia > Rodentia > Dasyproctidae > Dasyprocta > Dasyprocta punctata. The sequence goes on along the minus strand of RJWM01001870.1, from coordinate 140,189 downwards.
CTTCTATGGAAGGTATAGACATGAAGATCAGTTCTTCACTATCCTTTCAAGGGAGATTTATTTTCTGGTTCTTGTATCCTGGAAGTCATAGCCCTGAGGGTTCACTATGGAACAGCAATATCTAGTTCATTCCCAGACTTGAGTGGACTTGATTTGTCCTCATTTGCTTGTGTGGCCATTGAAGTGGATATGTGTGATCTTAGGGGGATTGAAAGAGACCCCAGGGCAGCACGTCTGTGGTGAACATTACCTACATTCCCACCCCTATTTCATTTGGGGAAATGCTTTAAGTTCTGAGCTGAGAAAATGCACTCTATCTCTCTGCTATCTATCATCTCTGGGAATTTATGTGTATCTACTGTTACGGTTTGAATGTCCTTGTTGTAGTCAGGCTTATAAGGAGAACAAGACAGTACTGGACCCATAATTTATAGTGTTATTTTATGCTAGTCACCCAAAGAGTCAAATACAAAGAAAGTGCAGGAAATCTGTCCACACACTAAAGACCTGAAGAATTCAGCCAAGGGCCTGGATTCTATGGCAATATCATGCATGAGTTCAGCTGAAGACCTAGAGCCCATGACAATGCCTCCCACGAGTCCAACTGGATGCCTAGAGCCCACGAGAGTGACTCATGCAAGTCTGTTTCACAGATCTGAGCTGTGAAGGCCCCCAAGGTCAGTGGTAGAAGGTAGAAAGTCTGTGCCAGCAGGGTGAAGAATCTGTGCCAGTAGGGTGAGGGATCTGTACTGGAGCTAGGAAGCAATGCTCACAGAATCAGAGCTCCACACAAAAGTACCACAGCCTTCCTCAGTGACAATGAGGTCCTGAGCTCCTCTGATGATGAGAACAGCCGAGTTTATATCAGGAAGCCAGGGTGACAAGCTTCTCCTGGAGATGAAACAGCACACATCTTCTCCTCCAGAACCAGGAAGCAATGCTCAAGGTAAGGACCAGAGCTCCCCCAAAGTGAACTGCAGCCATTCTCAGTGACAGCAAGGTCCTGAGCTCCTCTGATGAAGAGAACAGCCCAGTTCACATCAGGAAAGAAGCTCAGCAAGTTCCTCTAGGAGAACCCATGGCAACAGGAGAACAAACAGCACCAAACAATGACAATGACTCTTCCTTTCCAGGTCTCCTTTTTATGCTGGCAACGATCCTTGGGTGGGCCATCTACACTCAGCAGCACGCTGATTCAGTTCAGCTGGTGTTTAAATTGACCATCAGTTGTCAAGCCACTACAGTCCCCTCCAAATCTTGTGTTGGAAAAAATTTTTTGAGATGGATTTTTGAAAATGTTTGGATTAGTATATAATCATTCTACATGTATCATGTTGAAATTTAATTGCTACTGTAACAGTGTTAGGAGGTAGAACCTTTGAGGAGTGATCAAGAGGTTGAGACAGCAATTTAGAAAGACCCCGTCTCAAACCAACCAGACCAAACCAGACCAGACCAGACCAGACCAGACCAGACCAAACCAAGCCAGCAAGCAAATAGGGCAAGGGATGCAGCTCAGTACCAAGGGCCTGAATTCAATCTCTAGTACGAAAAAGGAGAAACACAGTGGAATGGGAAGTAAATGCTTCTATCTCAGCATTTCTGTGAAGGCTTCCTAGAGTAGGAGAAAGGGGGAAAGGAAACAAGAGTTGAGTTTCTGCCATGTGTCACCTTCCTTAAGTAAGTGGGCTTCACTTTTACAACCATAACTGTGGTGCTATCTTCATGTTAGAGAGGAAGAGACTGACTCACTTTTGCCCAAAGCAGCAGAGTGATTGAATGAGGAAGATAGGATTTGAACCCCAACAAGGTGTTACTTGAATTGCACATTGGAGAATGAATGGTGGTGTATCAGGTAGCTATTGACCACAGATTGCTGTGTAACAAACCACCCAAATTCTCTGATCAGAGCAAATGTTTGTTTTCTTAGATTTGTGGGTCAGCTAGGGATTGGTTGATACATCCTGGGCTTGGTTGGGGTAATGCTTTCTGGGTTTTGTAGGGGGCTGGCTGATCCAGGCCACACTTAAATGGCTCTGCTTTACTTGGCCCAGCTGGTCACCTGGGGGATGTTCTTTCATGGCGATGACAAACACTCAGGGTTGGGCTCGAGTATGGGGATCTTACCTTTTTCACCTCAGGTGTTGGCCACAGCAAGTCATGTGGCCAGTGCTAAATACAAAAGTGGGGAAATGCTCTGGCATTTTAGTGAGAGGAAGTACATCAACCTCATGGCAAAAAGTAAGGGTATAATGAAGGAGGGCTGAAGGGTTGGTTCAACAACGCAGCCAGGTGGTGTGGATTTCCAAGGAGTTTAGAAGAGGAAATGAAGCTTAGGTTAGGACAAGGGAGAGGAAAGAGAAAGGGACTTGTTTACTAAGCCAGCTGCTATACTTGAATGTTTTCATATATTCGATTCTATCTTTATAATCACCCTGTCAAATAGGTTTACTATGTTCTTTCAGGAAAGAAAAGCCCATAGGTCTTTAGAGTGGGGATGAGGGGACTCTCCCACAATTCAGGGGGTGGGACAAGGAAATGCTCCCATAGCTCCTCCCTCCTTCTTAGATTCACTTGAAAATCTGTCTCACTCTTCGGTTTGTGTTTTTCCCACTAAACATGGAGGGTAGTGACTTTTTTTCTGCAAAGAGCCAGAAGGTGACTATTTTGGGCTTGGCAGGCCATATGATCGCAGTAGGAACAACTCAACTCTGCTGCAGTCGTGTGGAAGCAGTCACAGACAATACATAAACAAGTGTGTGTGGGTGCATGCCAGGAGGACATTATTTGCAAAGACGGCCAGTGCACCGTGGTCACAGGCTGGAGTCTGGGTGGCCTCCATGCTGCCTTATTCTCCTTTTACCCAGTGAGATCCACTCCTGCAGAGACAAGAAAGAAAGCAAAGTGAGCAAGGAGACATGGGTATGTGAGCATGTAGGACTCCAAGGGATGGACAAAAGTTGGCTCAGCAGGAGTAGACTGGAAAGGTGGGGTTCACTGGAAGTAGGGATTGAGGGAGTTGGAAACACTGAAATGTGATTGGGGCCCAGGTCATGTGTGTCCACTGTGCTAGATATACTTTGTAGACCCCAGGAGCAGCCAGCAAAAGGGAAAGTGAGCAATCTTTGTCTTTGAAAGAGAGAGACATTTTGGAAGGGAGAGAAAAATCTAGAAACAATGATTTAAGGGGAGGAGTAGGCAGACTGGGAGCAGCCAGCTCCTGAGGCTCTGCTGTGGTTTGGCTCTGGAAAGTCCCCTTGAAGGGCCATGTGGTAGGACTTGGTTCGCAGTCCATGGTGCTGTGGCAGGGCTCAGCCTCCCAGAAGGTTTTTTTTTTTTTTTTTTTGCTGCCTGATTGCCATGAAGTGAACGATTTCCTCTGCCATGTGCTTCTTTCACAGGTCCAGGAGCAATGGAGCCTTTAAAACCATGGGTTAAAATAAGCCTTTAAAAGTGTGTTAAAACAAGCCTCTCCTCTTTTTAAGGTAATAACCTCAGGTATTTTGTCACAGTGATGGGAAGCTGACTAATACAATCCTGTACTAGGATAGTAGGTTGAAGAGTGTATTATCAAGTTTCCTCCCTGGCCAAGAGCCTCAAAGATCAGATAATCAGAACTGAAGACACAGAATCAATGAAACAAATGTTTCTTCCACCCCGCTGTCTTTCTGAAGAATTTCCTTATTGTGGACCTGAGCTTTCGGAGGTGGATTCTGGTACTACTATTGGAAAGAGTTAACACTTGGAAAGAAAAACCAGCCATGTGGTGACAAAGAATTTGTTCTCTTCTCTGGGTGGCAGCCACAGGATTCCTCGCCAATTAGTAGCATCTGGTGCTTGTGGAAGATGCATCCCTGGTGGAGCTGGCAGGTACCTCTGGATGTGACACTCTGCGAGGCTCCTGATGGCCCATCTGTGATGTCTTCCCTTTCCAGATTCCGCAGTGCTCCCTCCCCCTCTCCAACCAGTCAGCCTTTCATCTGAAATATTTTTAAACACTTAGAACTGAAAAGCAGGACTATATCCAGCATTCTTTTCACAGAGATGAGGGTGAGATTCCAAGTTGGCCTTTTCAAATTTAATAAAAGGAGACAGCTTCGACTGTCCTAGCTATGATTTGTTGTGCATTTATATATAGTTGGGGATCTATGTTCAACATTTCCCATGCATTGTCCCAGCGATCAAAACTACTTTGTGTGGATGATGATGCTATTACTTTTCCAATTCACAAAGGAAGGGTCTGAGTCACAGAGGGGTCAGCTTCCTATGGCAAGGTCACATGTTGCTGGTATGTTTGGGACAAGGTCCCAACTCTGTGGTACCTGTATCTACAGCTCAGATTGGCATCTAACACACTGGGAAGTCTAAGAATTCATGTCATATATAGAGAGAGGTGTTTAATTGGTGACATTTCAGAGATGAAAGATACTTTTTATTTTTTCCTGCTTTTGAGTGAAATTGGTGCCCCCTTGTTCCCAAGGGTCCCTCTTGAGTTTTGTAACAATACACCCAATAATCATACTTACTCTAAGTTTCTCTGTATGATGCTCTTACAGTTAGTATAGGACACAAGGAGGCTGCTGTCTGCTCCATATTCCTCATGCCTAACACTTTCTCAGACTCCCAGACCCTATTTTCTTTCTAGAGGTGGAGCAGGGCTGTCTCTGCAGCTCTTTTATACTTGCCATCCTCAGAAATCCAAGCCCTTCACTTCCCTCCCACCCAAGCCTAATTAACCAGCCGGGTTTCCAAATGGGCTCTGTTGAGTGGGTAGGAAAAGAATGAGGCTCGGCTTGCTATTCAGACACATGGTCTTCATTCACTGGGAAAGAAGAGCCCTGGGTCTTAATGAAAAATAAAGAATTCTGCAGATGAATCTTTCAGTTTTCTGTCAAAAGCTTAGATTGAGAAATTCAGAGTTGCCCAGCTTGCGGTCTTTTATTTTAAGTAACGGTGGGATAAAGCAGGCACTGCTAGCAAGCAAATGCATGAGCTGGTTTCCTAAATTGATGATGCGTCTGGCTGCTTCAACCCCTTTCAATTTCAAATGCAATTTGTCCAAAGCCTCCCATTTAAACCACACAGATCTTCTCTAAACTAAATAATAGGCAACACAGCCCTCCGGCTTCCTGTGAAAAGACAAAGGCTGTGCATGTGCGCAAGTGTGAGTGAGTGTGTGCGTGCGTGTATGTGTGCATGTATGTGTGTGCGCGTGTGTGTGTGCAGGGTGGTAATGGACTGGGACTGATATAAAGCATGCATTCTGATGATTGAATTTAAAGCTCTTTCATTTTTGCTGGGGATTTGGGATCTGATGAAATTATCAGCAAGTCTCCTGGGCCTGGCCTGTCATGATTTCAGATATAAACAGAGATGTAGGTAAAGCCCAAGGGTCCTGGGGACTTGGCTGATGCCCAGCGAACCACCCTGGTCTCCCTCTCTGTCCCACTTCTACTCCAGTTGTAGGATTAGCCACACATCTCTGAGTGGTTTCTTTGGCCTCCTAACTGGTTCCTGCTTTCAGTGTTACCCTCCACAGTCCGCTTGCAAACCTCTATCTGCTCCCAAGCTTTTCTAACATGCAAACCTCTGTAAGTCACTTCCTGGACTGGGAATCTTTGTGAGCTTCTGGCCACCAGTGGACTCAGCAGAGACCCTCAGGTCAACAACAAAGGCCTCCTGTGAGCATATGCAAGCAAAGCAGATGTCCTCTGCTCCCTGCAGGCCCCTGTCACTTTCAGGACATGGCTTCTCAGAGCTCTCCAAAACACCCTTGGCTCTCCCACCTTGACCTTCGCCCATGAAGTTCCTACTGCCAGCGTGGCCTTACACCCTCCTCCTCCCACCCACTGCTGCTCAAAGAACTGCTTTCTGTTTCCGGACTGTCAAAGCATAGTGTTTTTCAGATTCTTTGAAGTTGGGAAATTCAATTTCTATGGAAATGCTATTTTCTCCTTGCTAAGTCTCTGGCAAGATCCAGTTCAATTGCTGCTTGTCCTGGAAATCTCTAACTCTCTTGGCAAGTGATAGGTGCTCAATAAATGTGCAATAAATTAATGCCTGAATAGATGTGTGAATGGGAGGCAAAGAGGTCTTTTTTTTGATCCATTGTCATAGAGTCACAGACTCAGGATTTTCTTTTTCCTTTCCTATTTCTATTTCCCCTACTGGATCCCAACCCTGAGTCTTTGTCATCCCCATTCAGTTCTGTTGTCAGAAGTGGAGATAGACTAGTGCAACTTCAGACTGAGACAGAGGTTAGGGGACTTCATGCCACCTGGCAAGACAGGGCCAAAGTAGGACAAGAGCACAGTTATCCTCATTCAGAGCCCAAAAGTTTTCTTTTTCTTTTTTTTTTTTAAATTAATGTGAATTGTTGGATTTGTCTGTGTCTGTTCCACCCATGGGGCTGGTTGTTCCAGGTGGTGAAGGTCTGTTGAACGGGGGATTCTTCTTTCTAGTCCATGATACCTCTGAAAGATAAGGTGCTAACTAAAGATGTCCCTATCAATTTCCTGTTGCTTAAACTAAATATCTGAGATGGTAGCTTGCAAAGAAAGTAAGTTTTTTCCCAGTTTCCCAGGGTTAAGAAGTCAAACATCTGCTCAGCCTCTGGCCAGGGCCTTGTTGCTGAGTTATAATAGGGCAGAGTGCACCTACGGCAAGACAGGTGGGGCGTGCCAGCTTGCATCTCTTCTTCCTCTTACAAAGCTACAAATGGGTTAGTAGGGTGGCACATGCCTGTAGTCCTAGCATTCTTAGAGGCTGAGACAGGAAGCTTGCAAGTTTGAGCTCACCTTGGGCAACTTAGCATCAACTTGTCTCAAAAATTTAAAAAGAAAAGGGGTTTGGGGAGGTAGTTCATGCTCACAAAAAATGTGATCCTAATTACTTTCCAAAGGCTCCGCCTCCAAACAGCATCTGCATAGGAATTTGGTGACCAGTTTTCCAGCACATGAGCTTTTGAAAAACACCACAGCATCCATACTTCGCAGACCCTTCCCGGGTGAGAGGAAAGTGCGGAGAGTTCATGGTTGAGAAGTCCGGACCCCGAAGGAGCCAAGCCTGGCTGGCAGTGATACAGAGGACGCAGAGGATCAAGCACAGGAAGCAGCGAGTTGTAGTGGGGGTAGGGGTGAGCCGTGGTGGGGCTCCCTTCTGAGCAGGAAGCATGTCTTGGTTACTTTGCTGTTGCCGGATACAATGCCTGATCCCCACGACCTGAAGGAGGAGTGGATAATTTTGGCTCACAGTTTTAGCCTGCGCTCTTGTGGCCCCAGGGCAGAAATCAGATGACAGAGAGGGCTGATGGAGAGAAAGATGCTCAATGTGTGGCAGCCAGGAGGCAAGGAGAGAAGGGAGGAGCCAGGGACGAGAATCCACCACTCAAGGTGGCAGCCCCTGGGACTGCCTCCACTGGGGCCCTGCCTCCACCCGGGCCCCGCCTCCTCACTGCGGGGCAGCCTCGAACACCTCAGTGGATAAATCCCATGAGCCAGTCACCTTCCTAAAGCCCACCTTGGAACATATGACACTTGCAGGTGACCTTTATATCTAAACTAGTGAAATCGAGGCCCTTCCCACGTAAGGTGAAGGTGAGGTGTATGAGTTGCACAGAGAGAAGGTCATGTGCCACGGTCAGCGGGATGGGGGGGGGGTCCGCACGTTTTGGGAACTAGCAAGGGGGTTGCATTGTGGTGTAGAGGGGCAGTGGAGTGGAGAAGGAAAGGACGTAGATAATGACCAAGGGCAGCGCGTGGCAGCTACCAAGATGTGGTACGTGCTGAGACCGTGCGGAATGTGTTCGTGTGCCCCGGGTGCCATAACAAAGCACCCCAGAAATGAATGATTTTTCACAATTCTGGAGATTGAAAGTCCAGGATCAAGTGTCAGGCCTGTCTCCTGGGCTGACTGTCCTTGCCCTGTGTCTCCGCCTAGCCTTTTCTCTGAGTGTCACTGTGTCCTAATTTCTTCTTCTAAGCACCAGTCGGATTGGATTCTGACCTACCCACACCCTCTCGCTGTACCCAAATCTTTTTTTTAAGGCCCTGTCTCCAAATACAATCACATGCTGAGTTCCTGAGGTGAGGACTTTAACGTGGGAATTTTGGGGGAGATACAACTCAGCCTGTAAGAGGGGACAAATGGAGGTTGTTTTTTTATTATTATTTTTTTTTCCAGGAGCCATTTGGAATGCTCTACTCGCTCATTTTCTTGGCCTGTGATGTGTTCTTAATGGCATTAATTCTCCCTCCGAAGGGCCTCTAAATATAGATACCATCTGGTGCCAGGCAATATGTTATCGCTGATCACCCACTTAACAATTGCTTCCGTATACGCAAGGAGGAAAGGATTTAGAAGCCAGGGGGAGGTGCGCCTTCCATACGGGGCTCGGCCAGGGACAACCAGAGTGGATCAGACTGCAGGGTCTCGGGGAAGACGGAAGGACGCCAGCAGTCAAGATTCCGCGACTCTTTCCTGGCCCCACCCTCTCACAAGCCCGCGGACTCAGAGAGAGGGGCTCCTGCACCTTCAATAAATACTGCCGGAAACGTCTGCTCATTAACGAAAAGCTCCTTCTTGCAGTGCAAAGCGTCACCTGCCAGCCCTGGTTAATGGCATTTCTACATTGATTAAGGGGAACACTCATCACGCAGCTGTCTGCCAACGTCTCGGGCTGCTCAGATCCCAACTTCTGCCAGCCCTTCTCCCCGCCACCCACTGCCGGCTGGTTCCTTCCAGCACTCTCGCTGTGAAGGACAATTTGGCCCTCCCATTAGTTACTTTTAAAGTTCTAGATTTCAATTAGGGAGTTAATTACTTTTTGCCATCTTGCCCCTATTAAAGACATTTTCATTATGAAGTCAATTTGTTAGAACCGAAGAGACTTGCCAAGGCGGAAGAGTTATTGTCTAAGGATCCTCCTGCCATCGCTGCTGTCTCTTCCTGTTTTTAGGTGAGAGAGTTGAAAGCTTTATTTTGGATGTTTGTCATCCATTTAGCAAATATTTGTGAAGCACTTTGTGCTCACTTTTGTGCTAGATTGAGCTAGGGAGGTTATAAAGATAGATCAGAGGCGGCTCTTGTCTTGAAAGGGGCTGAGAATGAGTAGAAAAGGGGCAAGTTAAATTAGATGTGAACACTAGAGGCTGGGAATCCACACGATTTTACTGGAGAAGAGAATGATTAATTGAGAGGTCTTTGGGAATGATGTAAAATTTTAAATAGATCTTGTAGGATGCATAGGAGTTTGCCGGTCAGATAAGAAGAGAAGGATATTCAGATGACATCCACTTACAATGGGGTTATGTCCTAATCAACCCATTGTAAGTTGGAAATATTGTAAATGGAAAATGCATTGAATATGCCTAATCTTCCCCCAATAGTCAGTTATTCCCCGTGATGATGGAGTGGCTCTATGAGACCTACAGGGCAATACCCAGCATCATGAGAGGGTATTGAGCTGCATGCTGTTACACTGGGAGGCGATGAAATTCAAAGTCCAGTTTCTCCTCAGTGCCTATCGCATTTGAACCATCACACAGTCAAGAAGCAGTAAGGCAAGCCATTTTAAGTTGGCAGTGACCCTAGTTTCCTAGTTGTAGTGAGAATGCACGGCTTCGACATAGACACTTCCTGCCCACAGCTGTGGACGCTGGAAGTCCTAGATCAAATGCGTTGGGTGGACCATGCTCCTTCTGCAGGCTCTGTGAGGAGCTGGTCCCAGCTCCCTCCTGGCTTCTTCTAGTCCCTCAGCTTGTGGGAGAAGAATTAGAATCTTCGCATGGTCTTTCCGTGGTGTCTTCCCATCTTTTTCCTCCAACTTGCACCGGTGTTTGCATCTGCTTTGCTCTTTCCTATGGACACGAGTCATGTTAGATGAGGACCTACACTGATGACCTCATTTCATCTTGATTACCTCTGCGAAAGCCTTATTTCCAAATTCACTTATAATCTGGGGTACTGAGGGGTTGAGACTTTGGTGTGTAATTTAGGGGGGACACAATTGTTCCTTTGCACAAGGCAAAGGAAGCAGCATGTATGGAGGCATGATGTTTTGAAAATTATCATTTATTTGGAGACAGAAATTTTGCTGTATCTTGAAGAGGCTTTAAGTTAGCTCTGTGCAGCATTTCCTGAGAGGGACATTCAAGGCTATTCCATGAGTCCTTCTAATTTTAAAAATAAATCTTGTTTTTTATTTACAGTCTTTGCTTGGATAGTCACATATTCAGATGATCTTGCACAGTGCATTGTCCCCCAACCAATCGTAGGAGTTCTTCCCTCCCCACTTCTTCCCCCACTCCAGATGCCTCTTCTACCTTTATGTGACTAATCTACATCCTCTGTCCAGGAAATTTGTGTTTATCTAACTCTGTACAGATATTTCCACACACACATTCTATGCAGGGGTTTCCCAGGTCATTGTTTAGTTTACAAATAATAATGTCTTTTAAGGAATGGTTTTCTGTATCATCCCACAGGGCTTAATTACACACTTTTCATGGTAACAATAATTGTTCTTAGGAGGTAGGTGAAATCTTAGGTGTCATGCTAATCTGTGACCCTCTGAAGGTCAATTCTATCTGATGGAACAAAGTATAGAGTATATGTGGCATTATAATTTCATGGAGGGGGCGACCATGGAAAAAAGATTGAGAAACACCATTCTCAACATCTGTCTGGACTCTAACCTTTTCTTTTTCATGGTTGTGTACTATTTTGCAATGTGAGTGGACCATAATGTATGTATTCAGCTATTTATTCTGAGATTCTTTCTAGAGGGAGAAGACTGATGTTACCTGATAATTGCTTTCATTTTCATGGTGTGTTGGTCATCCATTCAGTTTCTGGGACAAAATATCTGATACCCACAAATTAAAGGAGGAAAGATTTATTTGGCTTACAGTTTCGGAAGTTTCAGTCCATAGTCTGATGGCTACCAGGTAGAGACATCATGATGGAAAGATGTGGTAGAGCAAAGTTCCTCAATTTATGGTGGTTGGGAAGCAGAGAAGCAGATTTGGAAGAGCCCAGGAAGAATGGGCCAAGGGCCAGATTTAATCCCTGAGGTCACACGACCATGACCCACTTCCTGTAAGTAGGCCTCACCTCCTAATAGCCCATTCAGCTCTCATTAATTGGACCCCACCTCTGGTAACTCCCAATCCAATCACCGATCTAGGAGCCTCCAGTTGAATTGACAGTTGGGACTAAATAGAACACCTGGCACAGCTTCTGGGAGTGGAAATCCTGGTTGCAGGTTGCCTTAGTTTAGTTTTGTGATAAATGTTACAATTTGCTTTTCCCAGAGGCAGAAGCACTTCGCGTTGGAGGTGATGTCGCTCCTCATCAGCAGGTGTCACCGCCCTGACAGGTGTAAGTGGTGTCTCATCACCATCTTAATTTGCATTGCTCTGACTAGCAGCCAGCAAGAGTATCTTTTCATGCATCTACAGCTGTGTGGTTTGTGCTTTGTCTGTGTATATGGGGTTGACACCCTCCCTGCATTGTGGTTTACCTTTTCTTGTAAATTCCAAGGAGCTCTTTGTATACTGACATATTCATCCTTCACCTAGAATCTGTGCTATAAAGACTTTGTCCAGATTTGTCATTTGTCCCTCCATTTCCCTTATGGTTCTTTTTGCATACAAAACCTTAATTTTACATAGTTAAATATGGATATTTCCATTTTACAGCTTTTGGGTTTCCAGTCTTGGTGAGGAAGTTTGCTTTCACTCTCAAGTTACACATGTGACTGTTAGATTTCTTTTGCAAAGTTTTGGCTCTTCATTTACATTTTTAAAACATTTGGCTTTTTTTTTTGTACTTAAGGTAATAAGGGATAACTTTTAAGTTTGTTTAGATTGATAATGCATTCCTTTAGTTCCCAATTTTATTTTATTTAAAAAAATTTTTTTAGTGTGTGTTTGCAAGAGAGAATAGTGATGTAGGTTTTGAGGAACTGGTACATGCATGTACCATATCTTGTTGATTTTCAATCCTTTTACCCTTGTCTCCCCTCTCTTTAAGTCCTTTCCACATCTCTAAGAACCTACGTTCTTGTTTCCTATTGAGATTAATGAGTTTGCCGGTACATTTTATAAAGAATCCATTCTCTTTGAATTAAACTGTCATCCTTGTATAAATTAACATCTCATACAAAGTCTGTATTCTCTACTGTATTTCACTGACTTGTCCATTTCTGGGCCAAAACTATATTGATTGACTCTTCTGTAAAACATGCACACAATTCCAAAACCAAAAACAAACAAGCTGACAAAGACTCCTTGTCAGGATCCTATGAAGAATTGCATTAAATTATATGCTACATTTTGGGAACATATCTTATGAACATATCATATTTTTCCACTATTCAGAATTTGTTTTGTGTATTTTCATAAACATTTATATCTTTCCTTATCCATATTTTGTACTTTTCTTTAGAAATGCATTCATAAGTATTTTATAGTTCTGGACACAACTGGAAAGGAATGTTTCAAGAAGGAAATTGTAATTTTCCTTTTGACTGTATTAACACCGTTTTTGGATGGTTGACCGAATGGAGAGGTGTTCCATGCAAATGGGACCCAGGACTCTTGGGAATTTGGTAATACTTCAAGGGTTTGGCATGGGGACTTCTTTTAATGAACAATCGGGAGTGTGAAGAAAGAGCTGGTGTTTTCCTGAGCTTGCTGCAAGGGGATGTGTTTGTCTGAGAGAATTTAAGCATCTGGAATGCACACACACACTCGAGGCTGGGCCAGGGCCAGCTCTGTAGGGAAACGGGGTTGGGCAAGGTGGTGACCCCAGGAGAGCTCTGACTTCCCATCCTGTGAAGGCTTCCTATGCCATCATTACTGTCCAGTGGAGGTGACACTGGAGAAGTTGTTTTTCCCTTCCTCAGAGTTCTTTTTATCTTATTGGCTTTCCCAACTCTTGTGGAGGCTGGTTTAGGTTCTGCTTGACAACAAGATCTAAATAAGTGGCAAGATTGTGCCTTCCCACGTGTATTTGTTTGCTTGACTGTGTAAGGAGTTAAACAGTGAGAAAGTATTTCCTTCCAGCTCTGGAGGCTGAAAGTTCAAGCTGAAGGCGTTGACAAGTTTGGCTGGCTGTGTCCTCACACAACATTTTATTCCTCTGGTGTTTCTCTGTGCATCCAAATTTTTTCTTCTAAGAATACCAGCCACATTGGATTAGGCCCCAAGTGGTCCCATTGTAATTTACTCCCTTCTTTAAAGACCCTGGTCTTCAAACACAGTGTTATTCTGAGGTTCTGTATTCAGATGCATGCGTACATGTTGAAGGAAACAAATACTCCCATGTGTTGGGCTGTTTTTGATTTCTGTAACAGAACACCTTATGCTTGGTAATTTAAAAGAGAAGAAGTTCATTTAGCTTATGTTATGGAGGCTGGGAAGACCCAGGGCATGGTGGAAAAGGTGTCTGGTGAAATGTCAGTGCTATACCATAACATGGCAAAGGGTGAGAAAGAGAGGGAGAGAGAGATAGAGACAGAGAGATAGAGAACCAAGCTTATTATATCACAGTCTGCCATCTCCACACAGCACTCCTTCAAGAACTCATGCCCTCCCTGGACAAGGGTCTCAGTCTGTCCTTGAGGGCAGTGCCCCAGGCCCCGACCACCTCTTAAAAGCCTCACAGCTCAATGCCACTGCATCCAGCACAGGAACTGTCAGACGACCCATCCAGATCGTGGCAGCCAGCAAGAGGGTGCAAATGGAAGGGCTCAGCCCCGGGGTTAGGGCAGCCTGCTGTCTCCTTCCCACACTTCCCTTTTACAAAGCCCACCCACGGCCGCTCATTCAGGGTAGATGAACATGGGAGCTCCCTCTTCACATTTGCCGTCCTCTTCTGGAGAAGTACTTGGGCTCTGGTGGTAGTCAGTAAGGACTATCTTTGGCTTTGGCTCACAGCCTCTGGGGAGATGCTCCCTCAGCCTCCTTCACGTTCATCTTCCTCCCTGTCACTCACCAGGATGTCTGCTGGGAGATCATTAATGACTGTGTGACAGCAGGCGCCATGGAGTCTGGGGGATTATTCTTATTTCCTGGAATGGCTTATTCTTGCCAGAGATGAGAACAGAAGGTACTTGGTGAATACTTCAAATTGACTCAGAGACTGGCAGCAATGGAGCCAGTTATGGCATCTGTAATGCTTGACCGATCATTCCAACTTGAGAAGTTTAGAAGTTTAACTAAGTTGGCTCAGCAATTCTATACCCTAGAGTAAAGAGGACCTACCATAGGGTGGCTTGTTACCTGGATGGTATAAAGGGGAAATGAAGAAGGACAGACTTGCTTCTGTTCTTTGGAGGAGCTCCAGGCTTCACTTTCAGCCTGGACATCATCTCCTGGCTGCTAGCGCAGACTGTTTGGTTTCTGCCTCAGAACCTTCCGCCTTCTGGTACAGTCTCTTCAGTTCTCCGTTGTAGACTCTTTAGCTTTCCATTGCAGACCCATTGGCCTCCTGATACTGACTTTCACAGAACACTGCAGTGAGCTCCAGACCTTGGACTAAATCTTTTAGCCTCCAGTGTGCAGACACCCTCTGCATGCTTCCTCATTCAGCTCTGTGGCTGACCATCGTAAGACAATCTTGTAATTTCTTGTACATTTGTATATCTTGTGTTGCATCTGTTTCTCTAGTAAAACACTGACTGATACAGTATCTTAGGGTTGCCTGATAGCTACTACCTCAGCAGTGTGAGCTCTGTCCCCTGCCCTCTCAACCTCTGCCACTGAGGACACACAGGGACCTCCAGAATACAACCTTTCAGAAGATCAGGAAGCGTGTAGAGGAGTGATCACTTCCCAAGGGTATGTGTCTTGCCAGCTTTCACACCACCTACCCATCTTCCCATGCAGCTAAGTGGGTGAGCTCCTGGTGGAATCTCTCTCTTACCCACCTACCATTGACTGGCAAGGCCACCTGGTGTCCTGGGGCAAGGAGAGAGAGGGCACGGAGAAAGGAACAGGGGACAGGGAGGATCTGGAGGTGCCATGGGAAGGCAGTGATTGTTCTGCAGTTTGGCCTGGTAGTGGTAAGGTCCCCTGTAGTCCAGTGGACACAACATGTAAGCTGTCATGGTGATACTAATACCCACCATAGGCATTCCTGACAAGGAGGCTCAGATTGCAAGAGGCTGGGTGCTGGTGCACTGTGAGACCTTCCCACGCTGTTATGGTTTAGATCTAGAACCCCCCTGCCTCATGCCTCAGGTGTTTGGATCATGGGGCACTATGATCATTGGTGGATCAGTCGTTGATGAATGTGCTGAATGTGCTGTTTGGAGGTGGGGTTGGGTTGGAGGAACTGAGTCACTGGGGGTGGGACCTGGAAGGGTGTATCTTCCCTTTCCCTTCCCTCTCTGCTTCCTGGCTGCTGTAGGTTGAGCAGCTTTTCTCCACCATAGTGTCACCATACTGCTTCTGCCTAGGAGCCTGCCAACCATACACTGTATTCCCCCTAAAACTATGAGCCAAATTAGACCTCCTCCTTTAATTTGTTGACCCAAGGACAGAAAAATCAACCAGTACACACCCTAATTTGTACTGAGTCTCCAGTCTCAGCTAGCATCACAAAGGGAGAGAGTGGGTACAGCATCAAGCGCAAGGTTAAAACTGTGGAAATGAATGAGCTGACCTCAAGAACAGGAACAAGGCTGTCTTATTAAATATAAAGCTGAATCAAAAGTTACAAAACTAAATTACATGTTACTAAAAAGGCAGCTTACAACCCAGGGGGAAATGGAATCTTGACAGAGCAGTTGTAACACTAATGATAAAACATGATATTTTATGTGGATTCATTTAGGCTGCAAAAAGAAAATAAAACCATCCATCTCCTAATGACAGCAGACACATTGTGAGAAGGGTGCTTTGAAGTGGTGTGGTTCTACAGCATCGAGTGCACTTACCCAAACCAAGGTATCCGCGGCATCAGTAAATAGTGTATAGTCTTATGGGACCACTACTGTATCCAGTCTATTCTGGACATAACTATACCACAGACTGAGTGGCTTAGACAATAGAAGTTGGTGGAAATTGGAAGTGAAGATGAATGTGTCTGCATGGCTGGATTCTGAGGAGGTCTCCCTTCCCGCCTTCTGGACAGATCCACCTTCTTGCTGTGTTTTCACTTGAAGAGAAGAGTGCTGTCATTTTTCATCTTCTTACAAGGCTACCAATGCTATGATACTAGGACCCAATCCGATGACCCCATTTAATCTTCCCTACCCCCTTAACACCCATTCTCCACTGGCAGTTACATTGGAGTTAGAGGTTCAACATATGACTTTTATGGGGGGTGAAGGCACACAGTTAAGTCCATAGCAATGCTAATAAGTTGAGGCCTTCATTTAACTGGCTTCATTTGGCACTGACTAAGAAAATATCAGAGTATGACATCTACCAGTGACTTTCGTATTGTAGTACGGGATTCCAAAGGACTCAAAGTTTCTCAGATAGGAAGAAATAAATCTACAATGATAGGGTGACAATTGGCGGATCTATATTTCAAGGCAGGGTTCATACTGTATTCACATAGGGAGGATAAATACCCCAAAGGGCCCAAGGTAATCAGCTAGCCCAGGTGATCAGCTAGTCTGGGATGGGAGACATTATTCCTAGTTCTCTCATGGCAGACATGAATAATTGATCACATCACAGTTCCATGCCATGACTACTTATTCTCAGATACACAAAATGGAGAGCCCACTGCAAGCATAGAAGGGTCCCTGCAGGAGATGAGACTTAATCTGGTTCCTAAAAGATGGGCAGAGTTTGCAGACATGGCCCTTAAAGTTTGGTGGGCTGAGGTGGCCTTAGAGAACTGGGTGAGACCAGATCCTGAAGTCTATGCCACAGGACTCTGATTTAGTCTGTATGAGGGGGAGTGTGAAGAGTAATTTACATGTTCCTCAGACCAGTTAGATTTCTGGGGAATAAGGATACTGAGGGCAGGGGAAGACTGGCATGAGCAAAGAGAAGGGTGGTCAGTAGAAGACTTCAAAGGGACGTATTATGGATCTGAAACTTGTGAAAATAAAAAATAAGCCTTTCCTCTTCTTAAGCTGTTTTTCTCAAGTATTTTGTCACAGCAGTAGGAAGCTGACTGAAGTAAGAGGAAGTAGTTGAACTGCATACTGGGATATTTGTTGCACCAGAGAGAAGTTCAAGGCAGGGATGAGCTGGAAATGAACGGTTCTCAATTCAGGAGATCATCACATGGATGAGACCAGGAGTACAGCTGTCATCCAGCAACTCACAGTCTCACTCTGGGCATTGTATTTCAGCAAATGAGGGGTGGGATCAGCTTGGCATATTCATAGGGCCCCAGTGACATGTGAATCTTCTTCTACTTCTGACACTTTGTAACAAGGAGCAGTCAACGTTGGATGTTTTGATAATGGTTTGATATCCAACTTGTTGCCACATCTGTGCTATTTTATGTATTAAAACATTCTAGTGCCATTTGCTCAGTTTCTTGTCATTTAATAGAAACAAGACAATTCCGGGAAGAACTGGCCATGAAGACTGGTCTGAAAACTAGAATCCATGGTCTAAGTGATCACCTTGAAGCAGGAACCAGAGTTGTCCATGTATGAGGTGGTGGGTAGGGGATGTGGTTTAAGGCATGACATTAGGGGTTCTAGAGGCCAGGAGGCCAGCAGGGAAGTGGGAAAAGTTGCATCTACCACAGGAACCTGGCAGAAGATTGTTTTCTAGAACAACAAATAACAATGGGTATCTCCAAACAGTGAAAGCATTCTAGGGAGAGACCTAGAAATGGTCCTGACATCCATTGTGTGGACAAAAGTATCTCTCGGAAAGGCTAGTGGAGGTGCTGGAGGGAGAGGTCCAATAATAACTAACCAGATAGAGGTTCTGTGAAGCCCCTGACCGGGTAGGACAGGCAGAGTCTTGGGAAGCTAATAGACCCATGTTCCAACCTTGATTAAAGCCATGCTAGCTGCATGAGTTTGAAAATTTCTTCATTTCTCTGAGCTCAGCTTTCTCATCTGTCATGGTGAGAAATGCTGGCAGGATATTTGGAAAGACATAATCATGGTGAATGGCCCTGAGTGGGTTCTTCATATGTGGTACTTGTCCCTTCCTTTCTTTGGCGAGGTGGGGATTCATTGATGAAAGATGGACACACATTCTTTGAAACACCTCTTACTAAACGAGGGGCTCAGTGGCACTTTCCCTTGTATCTGGAGGGTTTGGTGACTGATGGAGAAGAGGAATATGTACAAGTGATGCTGTTCCTATTTCTGAACTCTGGTCCTAGGGGAATAGCAGCTGTTTTTCCTTGCTCTTTGCTGTAGTTTGGGTTTAAAATGTCCCCCAGTGTCTGATGGGCTCTGAGGTGGGGTTTTTGGAGCATGATTGCAGCAGGGGGTTCTAACTTCATCAGTGGATCCATCCATTGATATATTCAGAACTGAATGTGCTGTTTGGAGGTGGTTGGACGTAAGTCACTTGTGGTGTGACCTGGAAGGGTGTATGCTCGTCCCCACCACCTCCTCTCTGTGTCTGCTTCCTGGTTATCATGGGTTGAGTGACCTTCTTCCACCATGCCTTCCCATTGTGCCATTTCTGTTTGGAGCCAGTTGACCATGCATGACCTAAAATTGTGAGCCAAAATAAACATCTCTTCCTTTAAGTTGTGGATGTAGGGTATTTTGTCCCAGGGACAGGAAAGCTGACTAATGCACTCTGGAAATACTTGGAATGGCCTGGGTCCCATGCTATGAGGAAGCCCAAGCAGCCCCATGGAGAGACCCATGTGGAAAGGAACCAGGGCTTCAGATGAAAGCTCAAGGCTTCCGCTGGAAGAGACCAGACAACAGCCCAGCACCATCTTGCCAGTCAAGTGAGCACACCATCTTGGAATCAGACCCTCCTGAGTGGAGCTGCCCACCTTACATTGCATGGGGCACATTGAGCTGCCCATCCCAGCCCCACCAGGCCCAAACCAAACATTTGCGATCAAAGTAAGTGACTATTGTTTAAACATTTTTTAAAAGTCTGATTTGTGTTACTGTAATCAAATACCTGGGGCTGGGTATTTTACAAAGAAAAGAGGGTTTATTTGGCTCATGATGTCCAAATAGCATAGTGTTGGCATCCTGACTGGAGCTTCCCTGGCTGCATCAGCAGGTGGATGAGAAGTAAAAAGGAACCAACTATGTGCCAAATGCCAAGGCATAGGTGGCTTCCTTTATACCAACTCACTATTCAAGAACAAACCTGTGACTGGGAGATGATCTTTCCCTATCAACATCCCCAGCACCCCCCTCACCCCTTAAGATCTCACTAAGTTGCCCAGGCTGGTCTGAAACTTCCAACCCTCTTGCCTCAGCCTCTTATATAGTGGGGATTTACAGGAATGTACTACCAGAGTGCTTTAAGGCTTCATCTCTTAAGGTTTCTATCCCTTCAACACTGCCACATGGGGGACCAAGCTTCCAGCACATGAACCTTTGAGGGACAGACCCCATCTAAACTGTCACAAACCTTTGTGTGTCTGCTAGGAGATACAGTTACCCAGGAAAGGCATACACCGCGGTGCAGCGGTGTGCTGGGCATTGGGAAGGTCAGTGCAGGCACAGACAAAAGCCACAGCGACAGAGGTCATCCGTGACATTGCTGATGTGTCATTGTAGCCCTTGTCAACTGGCCCATTCCCAGTGAACTGGCTGGTAGGCACCTCTTTCTCTCCTAGGCCCAAGTCTTTAGCTTTGAAGGCAGATCAGTGCTGTTAGAGAAGAGCTTTTGGGCCTCTCTCCATCTCAGCCAGAGCCCAGGGGTTCACTCCAGACCAGAGAGGTGGTGGCCAGGTTCCAGGTGGTGGAGCTGCCACCCACACTTAGCTGAGGCAGGAGGAAGCCTCATCTGCCTCTTCCTCGGCACCAGGCGGAAATTGTGCTCTACTTGTAATTAGAGGCCTGCTGAATACCCCTGGGCTTTAGTGTCCCCATAAAGTACTCCACAAGCACAGAGGAACAGTTGACAGTGAAAAAACAGATGGTGTGACAGAGACTGGAGGTACTCACTGGAGGGGTCACGTTGCCTCTAAGAATGAGGTGGTAAACAATTCAGTGCCACTTCCCACCCACCAAATTAGCTGGCAAAACAAAAGAGAATTGAGTGTTTCCATTAACAGTGGGCTCCTGAGGAGCCGGCATTGGTGCTTGGTCCCTGTGAGTGTCATGTCTTGCTCGTCTTGGGAAGCCCTGGCTGATGAGATGTGCAGAACATTATTAATGCCACTTGGTAGAAAATACTGTGAGCTCAGGCTAATGTCTTATGGCATTTGCTGCTTTCCTGGGGCTCCAGAGATGGAGAGAAGGTCTTGAAATAGCAACTCAGAGTTGGTTGTCAAGGCAACAGAATCCATCAGGATGTACCCTTGTTGGGTGATGGGCTTGGCACCATGAAGGGACGGGAGAAAAGAAATTGCAAATGCAGATCCTACCCTCCACGAGCCTACATTCTTGACTGGCAAATCTATTTGGGGAGCATTTCCCCACCTGAGGAGTATAAGTACGCAAGTTGGGCAAGATGCTAACTAGCGTTAATAAAAGGGAGAGCTGGGTGGACAAGGACAAATAATTCTGCAAAGCACATGGGGCAAAGCAAAGTTAAATATCACTGGGCTTCTCAGGGTCTTTAATGAGCTCTTGTGCATCGCAATGATCAAAAAGGAGACACTGTTGATTGACTATGCTTCCCAGAATTATTTGATCATGAAACTCTTATTCACAGAGCATTTCAGAGGGTTAGGCAATGGTTTTGGGGACCCTACATGCAATCAGTTCTTAGAATGGGCAGGAAGGCTCTGGAGAGCAGGACGGGTTGGTGTGAGCTGGGGCTATGGGGAAGCTTTCCACCAGGGAGCTGAGCCTGGCAGATGCGGAGTAGGCAGTGAGGGTGGAGAACATGCTCCCTTAGGGGTGTGGATGGCCTTTCTCCTCCAACCTGAAGAAGGACAGGCCTCTGTGGGGGTCATAAAGCCATGCCAACTCTTCCACAGCTTATGTACATCTCAATGGTTCCGCCCAGAACTGGCAGAAGTGAAGTTGTTATGTGCAATTCTTCCTCCTGAAATGGCCTCACCTGCTTTGTTTGTCAGCACATTCAGTGATCACCTCCCCCCAGACGCACTCCCTGATGCCACAGAGAGAATTAACTACTCTCTATTCTGGTTTCCTCTTTTTATTATGCCCAGTGCTTTGACTTTATACAGATATTCCACATTGAATGCAATCCCCGTTTAACAACTTAGAACAGAGGTATAATTTTCAGACTTACAACTTGTCTTTCTTTTTTACAGTTCTGCATATCTTGTTTATAAAGCCTCAGTGTCTTTTCACTATAGTACACCTTGTTTACACAGTGTTGTGTTTTTTGCTGATTGCCCTTACAGTATGGTAGTGTGGTTTTATATTGTTATACATAACAATACTGCATGTAAGAGTCATGCGAATAAAAGCAAAATCATCAAGTTGGAGTTTCCTTTGACCATTTCTTTGTTCTGAATATTGCTATTTACCTACTATATAAAATTCCTCAGTGACCAAGTCACTTAACAATCTCATTGCAAATGAGAAATCTGTTGTTAAATGATGAATGTCTGCAATTCCAAATGTCATCCAACCATCAATCTCTGATTATTATTGTTAGTATTTATTATTATTATTATTTTTACTGAGTATTGAAGCTAGGGCCTTTATATTGAGCTACATCTCCATCCCTTTTTAAATTATTTCTTGGGCTAGGGATATAACTCAGTAGCATAGCACCTGCCTGACAGGTGCAAGGTTCTGAGTTCAATTCCTGGTCCCAAAAAAGTGTTTTATGAGATAAAGTCTTGTTAAGTTGCTAGGTTGCCTGGACTGGGTTTGAAATTGTGATCCTCCTGTCTCAGGCTCCAAGAGTTCTGGGATTATAGGAGTACGCCATCACAATTGACCTCTGATTACTTTGCGTGTGTGTGTGTGTAAGTGTGGTTCTGGAGATGGAGCCCAGGACCTTGCACATGCTAGATGCTAGACTAGTTACAACTGATCTCCATCCCCAGCACTTCTGACAGTTTTAATTGTGGTAAAATATATGTAACATAGCATTCTTCATACAATCCATTTTTAAATGTATGATTCAGTGATGTTCACTACATTCAAAATGTTGTATAGCTATCATCATTATCTCATTCCAAAATTTTTCATCAGATTAAACAAAAACCCTGTACCCATTTGGCAATAACTTCCCGTTCTCTCCTGGCCTCCAGTAACTAATCCATTGTTTCTCTTGATTACCTTGGCTGTGTATGTGGGGAACCGCAGACATGACTCTCCTTGACTCTCCTTGAAAAGAGGAGCAACTATCTCCATTTTGGATAAACTTGGCCCTCTGTCCATGTATTGATACGTACAGAGCTGGCTAGGTTATTTCTTTGTCCCTTCAATTGGCTTTAAGCAATGTAAATTGGGCTGACTGAGGAGCTGATGTGTAATCTCTGAAGCAAAGCGGCAGATCAGTGTTACCCTACCCAGTGACTCCCCAAATACATGGTTGAGTCTGGTGGGCTGGAGAACCATACTCCTCACTGTCGGTTGGGACCGAGTCTCAAGAAAGAGGCTATGACTTCCCAGAGCAAAAAGGATTGCACATCAGAACTGAAGCACCAACCCCAAATTATTAGCTATTATCGCAGTTGTTATATAGATTGCTGTATCTGCAATTTTTGCTTTCTGCTTATCACAGAGGTGACCTCAGACCTCCTACCTAGTCCAGCTCACTGCAGTCATGGCAGTCATATATTTCCCACCATTCTCACTGTCACTTATCTCCAAGCCACTCCCCTCATGGAGAGTTAATAAAACCTGGGAAGGGCTCTGGATCAAGGCCTTTGTTCCAGTGAACCATCATCTTGGCTGGACTTAGAACCCCTTGGCTCCCCACAACTATATATATGTCTCGGTGTCTTTCTTCTTGCAATGGGTTGCACTGGAAGTGGTAGATTAGGACTAACTGATTAGAATTTCAATAACTTTTCCTTAGGATTATAATTATAACCCTTTCTGGGCCGTGATGAGGACAGGAAAGGGTTCTCTATAAGGTATTTCATTTAAATAGAATTATACACTATCCATTTGTGACTAACTTATTTCATTCAGCACAGAGCTTTCAAGGCTCATCTATGTTGTGGCATGAACCAGAATTTCACACTGCTATGGGTGAGGAATAGTCTATCATACAGATGCGCCACATTCTGCCTCTCCATTGTCTGTGGGTTGCACTTGGGATTCCTCTATCTGTGGCTCTCATGAATGGTGCTGCCATGAACTTGAACTCATGTAAGCCTCTGTCTGGTCCATGCTTGGGTGCTGTCCTTCCCTCTCTCACAGCTGTGACTGTGCTATATCAAAACCTATTTTTGGCACCTAGATTTCCCTTCCAGAATCTGAACTTTGCAGTTCACAAATATTTGTTGAGATCTATGTGCTCATTACCCCACTTCTCATGGTGGACAATGTGATGTACAAGCCTGTACCCCCGCTTTTGAGAACAGACTTGGAAGGATTCTGCCTCCCTGTCCTGTGTGTGTGTGTGTGTGTGTCCATAATATGGTGTGATTATGCCATGCTTTTGATCTAAAGTCTCCCTGAAAAGCTTCATCTCTAATGCAGCAGTCTTTGGAGTTAGGCTCTGCAGAGGTGGTTGAATCACAAGGGTGCTGGGCCCATAGATGTGTTAACCCACTGGTGAGTTCATTGCTGAGGAGGCTGTCAGGAGGTGGGTGTATTTGGAGGAATACATCACTGTGAGTGTGCCTT
Source organism: Dasyprocta punctata (assembly GCA_004363535.1). Classification (NCBI taxonomy): domain Eukaryota; kingdom Metazoa; phylum Chordata; class Mammalia; order Rodentia; family Dasyproctidae; genus Dasyprocta; species Dasyprocta punctata. The sequence goes on along the minus strand of RJWM01001870.1, from coordinate 116,320 downwards.
TGAAGGGTGTATATTGTCCCTGCTCCTTCCTCTCTGCCACTCTCTCTTTCTACTTCTTGGCCACCATGAGGTGAGCAGCTTTTCTCCACTAGGCCCTTCCACTATGATGTTTCTGGCTCTTCACAGACCTAGAAGCAGTGGATCTAAGAGACCATGGACTGAAACCTCTGAAACTGTGAGCCAAAATAAATCTTTCTTCCTTCAAATTGTTTCTTCAAGTAATGTTGGGGGATTAGATACTGGGGATTGAATGTTTCCACTGAGTGACATCTTCAGCCCTTTTTTTGATACAGGTTCTCTAAATTGCCCAAGCTGGGCTTAAAGTTTTGATCCTCCTGTTTCAGCCTCTCAGAGTACTGGGGTTATGAAATATGCACCTCACACCCAGTTTTCATCAGATATTTTGTTATGGTGATAGAAAGCTGATTAATGAAGGTGGTCACTAAAATGCAAGCATCAGAACTGTAATCAAGATAAAGTACACCTTGAGAACTGGAGTGGGGCAGCTCTGTGCTGGGGAGACTGGGCACAATTGCTTCTGAAATGCTCTGATATTTTGCAGCTCAGATCTCTTTAAGTTACTTAGAATGGAGGAAGGCATATTGCAGTTTTAAAATAAAGGTCCTAAATTTTACTTGATAAATGGAGATGCGGTCTATCTCTCTCCGTTTGTCTAGGGCCTTCTCTCTGTCTCTCTGTCTCTGTCTCTCTCTCTGCACTTGCATCCTATAGGAACTTGCAGATGGGGAAGTTACGGGATTTTGAGGAAGTCTCTTTGGCAGTCCTATCCTGTGAGGCCTGGGAAACTTAACCCAGCCCTGCAGGAAACCACTCCTGTGGGTGTGGTGCTGTGAGCCAAGCTTCTGTTTATAAAGAACCCCCACAGATGTTGCCAGGGATGCTGCCTTGTGATCCTTCTGTCTGACAGTCAGTTGTAAAACACTGGGACATTGTTTCAGAAGCAACTGTGGTCAGCCTGTCCAGCATAGGGTTTATAGCAAGCATCACCTGATTGCTTATTTCTTAGGAAATGAAATTCCATAAAAATGGGTTGAGTCTCAACTATCATATTGCACTCCCCCACCTTTCTCTCTCTGTCTCAAGCTTTCCTTCTGCAAAATGGGAATAACAAGCCAGGCATGGTGGTATACTTTGAGGCTGAGGCAGGAGGATCATGGGTTCAAGTCCAGCCTGGGCAACTTAGCAAGACTCTGTCTCAAAATAAAAAATAAAAGTAGAGCAGGGGAATTTAGCCCTGGGTTCAATATTCAGTATTACAAAAAATGGAATAACAGTAATGTCTGTCTCCTTTAACAAGTCCAGCACAGAGCCCCCGCCCATAGGCCATGTTATTACTGTGGTTGTTATTAGTAGAGCAATACTTCAGTTCTCAGCACTAAACTAATGTGGGGACCAGACGAGGCCACAGTGGACAGAAGGGTGGGGTGGGAGCCCCATCATCCCGACTGCAAACACTTTGACTTGAAACACTGCACAGGGTGACACCAGGGTAGCTTTCATTATTAGTATTCCCTCCTGTGTTTCCTGGGAGGATGCCGTGTGGGATTACGGAGCATGAAGGCAGTGTTTAGAGGCATTTCTTTTTTTTTTTTTTTCGCGGCACCGGGGATTGAACTCACAACCTCGCGACTGCCAGGGTAGGCGCTTAAGGCACTGAGCCAAACTCCCGGCCCTGGATTTTTGAGGCAGGGTCGCACTATGTAGCTCAGGCCAGCCTTGCACTCATGTTGTAGCCCAAGCTGGCCTTGAACTCACAACGCTCTGCCTACCTCAGCCTCCCGAGTGCTGGGATTAAAGGCGTGCGCCACCACGCCCGGCTTAGAGGCATTTCTGAATCTTGTCAAGTGGGATAGCACTGAGTGAACAAGTCCCCAGATTGTTGATGTCACCAGCAATGTAGCTTTATGCTCAGCACTGATGGGATTGGTAGACTGTGATAAGGTACATCAGTCCCTGGGAGCCCTGCAGATGCACCTGGGAGCTGGGCCCTCTGTGCTCCCCACATCACATTTCCAGACAGTGCTGTGGTACAGGTGTCTGGCTCCTGGCACCATATTGTGTTTGCACTGTCTCACCTACAAGGATAAGGTAAATTTGCAAAGGCCAACTTCTCCTCATGACCTCCTGTCTGGGGACTCATGTCCCTCTCTGTCCTGTGTCCCTCACTCTGCTCCTGTTCCCTGAGCCACATCTGCATGATTTTCTTGGGTGATGGAGGAAGGACCGAGAGCTACGCTGGTTGGAAGACTGTCAAGTACATCTGTAAGCCAGGGTCAGGGGAAGTTTGCCACAATCTGTCCTCTGTCATCTCTCCAGCCCTGCCTCTTATGGGATGCCTCAGTCATCACCCTGTGGTCTAACGGGATCAGCAGCTCGGCAGGTTGCCATGCTGCTCCAGGTATCAGCACCTTTACTTGTACCATCTCCTCTGACCCAAATGCCCCTGTCCTTATAACTGCTTCCGGGACACCCATTCAGCTAACTGCTTCCATCTTAGGGAGTACTTCCGGGGCTTCTCCCATTGGGTGGGTGGGACATTGTCCTACTGGGCCTTCCTGGGTCTGCTGCGTACTGTCTAGATGACATGCTAGCACCTGTCCTATATTATTGTGCTGGTCTCTTTTTAGGCCTGTCTTCCTGTCACTCTACTCCCATCCCATTGAGCAATAGATGGCAGGGACTTTGCTTCCTCTAGCCTGGGTGCCCTGTTGCTAGCACCATGCCCGGAAGCAGGCACTTAACCAAATGCTCTTCCACTAATGAGCGAATGGAAGAAATGACTTCTGTGCTCTGTCTTGTGCCCTGTCTTGTGTCTGCCCTGCTCGGTGAGGGGGAGGATGGTGTGGTACCCTGAGAGAGATGTTACATGGAGAAGAAACGATCCTCTGGAATGAATTGGTGCTTTTCAGACTTGCCCAGGGTGGCTTTGCTCCAGGGTAGATGAGCTCAGATTTCTTGGCCCTGGGAGCAGGGCCCAGCTGCAGCCCCATGGAGTCTCTCCAAGCTGGTTGCCGACCCGATGGGTCTTTGCCTGTTGAAGTTGTGCCTGTGTCCTCATTGTGGATCTGCCTGGCATTTGGAAGCCGCATAATAAACAACAGTTGGCCATGCATGGGTGGAGCTGATGGGCTAACTACCCTAGCTTGCCAAAGGGGTGTTTCGGCTGCATTTGGCCAATCAGGGGGAAGGTGGACCGGTCCCATGCTGTTCTGCCTCCAACTTGGCTCTTAGACTGCGGCAGCCACCATAAGGGGGCTGCAGCCCTGGGGAGAAAGGGTCGCTGTTCTGCTGCCCAATCCAATTCCACTCACACCGTCTGAGTGACAGCGAGGTCGCTCCTGGGTAGGAGGCTCTGTCACACTTCTTATCCTATTGAACTCTTTCAGGAAACCTGTGAAACGCAGGGAGCCTAATTCCTATTTTACAGTTGAAGAAACTAAATTGGACCTGTGAAGCAATTGAGCTGAGATGAGAATTGGATCCTTTCACTCAAATTCCAGTACACGTTCCACGCAGGTGTTGAGTGCATTTTTCTGGGGGAGGGGGCATGGTGGGAGGTTTGTTTTTTTGTTTTGTTTTTCAAAATACCTGGGAAGTGAGCTGGGAAGACCTCGTGGGCCAGCTGTCAGTGTTGTCTGCCTTGTGTGTGGGAAACGGTCCTGGTCCCAGGAGCCTGCCCATAGTGATGGAAATGTGGACACAAATGCTCAGACTCTGCCCCCTTTCCTCCCATGATGCCCCAGGTCTGCACCTCCACTCCACTGCTGTTTCCTGTACCACAGCACCTGTGACCTAGGGTTGTGTCCGGTCTGCACTCCAGGTTGGACAGGTCCTCTCCCTTTGCTGCAAGTGTCTTTGGGACCATCTGCTCCACCTGGCTCTGAGTTTTCCTCAGCCTCTGCCAGACTCAGCTGTTCTACACTGGGGTCCCCTCCCTCCCCCATCTGCAGGATGCTGAAGCTACACTGAGCTCCATGGCAGTGGGGGAGGCCTGGCCCCTGCCAATGGAGATCTGGATTGGGCTCATGCTAGCTTTGGAGAATCAATTGTGCACCTCTCTTTCCAGCTCTGAGGTCAAGGACATCATGGTGAGAGCTTGAAATTAGTCACATTCAATTTTGGCAGGAAAACATACACGGTCCAGTGTGGTAAATGCTGCACATCCAGGCCCTATCTCCCCTCACCAGTTGTTAAATATTTACTTGCACATCAGAAGGTCTCTACACTGAGGGTCCCCACCAGGCCTGCTAGGAACCGGGTCGCACAGCAGAAGGTGAGCGACTGGTTGGGGAGCAAAACTTGCTGTTTCTGGCGCCCCCATCTCTGCATCACACTTGAGCTCCTGCTCCTGCTGCATTAGTGGGGGCCGTAGATTCTCACAGGGGAGTGGACCCTGCTGTGACCTGCACATGCATGGGATCTAGGTTGTGGGCTACTTATGAGAATCTAATGTAATGATAAAAATAAAGCCCATGATAAGTGCAATACACTTGAATCATTCCCAAACCACCCTCCATCCCCAACCTTGGAGAAACTATCTTCCATAAAACTGATCCCTGGTGCCAAACAGGTTGGGGACTGCCGCCCTAAGTATGCTTGGAGTCTCCTGGGGTCACCCATCGACTTCTCCTCCAGCTGTGGCACTTAGCTCAGCCCCTCTGCTTCTTTGTAGAGATGGGCAATATGGCAGTACTGCTGTCTTTCTTTTTCCCTCAGGCTTCACCTGCAAAGCACATACCATTAAATACCCTTTTATCCTTTTTGTCAAAATTTTCCCTGCTCAAGATAAGCAAAAACACAACTGAACACAACACATCAGGACAATGATGGCGCATGGTAACCTGCTTCAATGGGTACATGGTATGGGGAGGGACTTTCATATTCCACCTTGGAATCAGTCTTGACAGCTGGTTAGATGTGTACATGCCTGATTTCAATTGAAAAAGAAAATAACCATTACATCCTTGGGCAAATTTGTGTGTGAGGGATTGACTCATGGTTGATTTGGATATATTAGACCCACTGTGTGCTCTTGGGAGGGGGAATTAGACCTACTGCGTGCCCTTAGGGAAGTATTAGACCCACTGTGTGCTCTTGAGCATACTAGACCTATTGTGTGCTCTTGGGTGAATTTCTCAAGGGTAGGCTTACTGATCCCCAGAGTACCCTAGGATGTATTAGACTACTTTGACTCATAAAGCAAATCCCAAACTCAATGGCTTAATTCAATAAACTTATTTCTCAGCCACACACCTGTCCATTGAGTTGGATAGGGAAGCTGGGCGAGGATTAGGCGAGGAGAATCCAGTCATGTCTTCCTTTAATGCTCCATTGGCCAGGATGTGTTCACAGGGTCACAACACAAGGAAGAAGAGTGTTTGGGCAACCACGTCTCTGCCATATTGGGGAGTCTTCCCTCTGTTGGGTTCCAGGTCCTGGGGTTGAAACATAGAAGTTTTGATCTCTGAGATCTGTGAGGATTCTTCTTACTCTGTGTTTGCAAGTCTTTTGTTTCACTTTTGCCAAACCGAACAAGCATTGGGTTCTCCTCTCATTCTTGGCCTGGCTCCCCACTGCCTCTTGCTGAGGGGCATCACCAGCCCTTCCCTAATTAGTTTGCTCAAAATGCTAATCAGAGTCTTAGTGCTCTATCATCGTTTCTCTCAAAACAATGTCCAGGCCCACCTTCTCCTTCTAAGTCTTGGGAGAGACCAAATTCGAACTCATTTCATCAAGGCCAAATGTCAATCATAAGAGGAAATCTAGATGAAATTTTAATTGCAAGATGTTCGGTGCAAATTTAATGAGTGAAATAAGAGATCTGAGAATTCCCACATTCTCGGCTCATGCATAATGTTGACTTAAATTGGTTCTCCCGAGGTGGAGGGAATTGCATTTTTAGAATTTACACACTGAGAGAGCAAATGGGGGTGGACCCTGAAGGTTAAGGTCATAAATCAGAATCATTTAACTGGCTTTGAGCGATTGCTGGAGACTGTAATGGTGAGGAGAGCTGGCTACGACCATGACGATTACTCTGCCTCTGATTACTGAAATGCTACTCAATATTCATAAATCATTGGTCATTAATCCCCCAAATAGTACCTGTCAGTTTTCTAAATAAATTTCCCACCTGCTAATGGAGATTCAAAGAGGCCGATCAATGGGAGCTCAAAATTGAGACAAACGGAAGCGTCTCGGTGACAGACTTGGAAGCACGTCTTTTTTGGAAGGTGAAGCCACTTTGGGGTAAAGATGTCCCAGCTGAAACTGCTCTTTGCGAGGGAGGGATCTTTTTCAGACAGCTTCTCCTAACACTTGTCATCTCCATAGATGACAGCCTTGATGTTTATGTTTCAGTGGCGGAAATTTTGCTTGGGACCAAATCAAATGAGTTAAAAGCTTCAATTCAATTGCCGGCTCATTCCTGTTTACCCAGAGTAATTGGAAGATAAGTGCACAGTGCCGCAAAAGGCCACGGCATTTATTGGCTAGCAAGAGAGCAAGCGGGGGTAAGGAAATTGTAATGGGAGCATCAGTCGCTGGGGTAACAAATTTGGGAGGAAATGGAGAAATGAAAATGAGCATGAACTCGCCGGCACATGAAACCGAAGAGCGATTTCATTACCTCAGACACTTCAAATCCAAGTTCATTTTCTCTTTGCCTTGTTTCTGGGTTGAATTCATAAATTATATATGGTGGTGACCAGACTTCTGGGTGAGGGCATCATGTTGACTGGAATAATAGGCACCGCTCTGTAATATTGCATTTTAAATCTAGAAGAAAATGAAATTTGTGTGTGGGTATGGAGGTGAAGGGCTGGAGACATTCGTCTCACACCTGGTTTCACCTTGAAAAAACGGCCCAAAGGAGACAAAACTGAAAATAAATATTGCTCTCAAGTGCAATTGCTCAGAATAATAGCACAGCCTCTTTTAGTCTCAAATTTATTAGTCAAAGAGAACAGAAATAAATATTTTAGCTACAAAATCTCCCCATCCCTCTCCATCAGGTGAGGAAACTGAGGGAAGAAAGAGGATTCATACCTGGGTGACAGGTGCAGGGCTGAAATCCAGACCATTGCTTAATAAAGCAAGCAACAACTAGAATCCATATCCCTGTCACAGCCCCACTCACAGCAGCCGATCTTTTTATTTCTTTCCGTGTTCCTATCATTCTTCAGTCAAATCAGGTTCCCAGCCCACACGCCAGTGCCCGCCATGTACAGCTCTGTTTGCATCAGATAAATAGCCAGATGGGTTTTAATATTTTCTCACAGTCCACTGCCCAGTTCTTTCTGCTGAATATGATGATGTTGCAACTACTGTTTTGTTTTCTCACCTTCTTAACAAAGGACGTGCAATTTTTATTTGATGAGCCAGTAAAGTGTCTCATTTTTGAAATAATTCAATTGGAAGCCAAAGAACCCCTTCTAGTGTTCAGCAACTGAGATCCAAGTAGAGGTAAACAATGTCTATAAAACCTCTCTTCCTGGCTGCTCTGCCCCTAGAGGCACCATGGCCAAGGCTCCTCCTGTTCTGTTAGAGCCCCTTTTTGTCAGTGGCAGTGCCACCAAAGGATCTTAGTGACTAAAACCCTGAAAGACACGTTTCCCCCCATAGACAGCTACCTCTCGGTTACAGAAGTAATGTATACTCATGGTGGCACTTGGGGGAAATACAGAGAACTGTAAAAATGTAATAAACAGCACTTCTAGCCAGGCATGGTGGTGCATGGTTGTTATTCCAGCATTTGGGAAGCTGAGGCAAGCGGATTGCTGAGTTTGAGCCTAGTCTGGGCTACATAGTGATTTCAAGGCAACCTGGACTATGTAGTGAGATCCTGTCTCAAAAACCAAACCAGGCCAAAGCAAAGCAAAGCAAAACAAGTCAAACCAAGCCAAACCAAACCAAACCAAACCAAACCTACTCATAGCACTCAGAGACACCATGGTTTATGTTTAGGGGTGTAACTTTCGCTCTGACCTTACCTCACTTGTACAACTTATGCGCATTCCAGCTGCATGAACCCTGCATTAACAGTGATCAATTCTAGCTTGATGGCTCTGTCTTACATTGCTGTGTGACTTCTTGCCAAGTCACCTACTCTCTCTGGTCCTAAATTTTCTGCTCTGTAAAATGTAACGGCTATTCCAATTGTCTGCAAAGACTCAATCCTAAAAATGCCATCAGTTCATAGCAGTGTGATCTGATAAGAATGCAACCCATGCCTCATAGGATGGGCCCATGAAATGGAGCCCACTGCTTTGTGAGTGATGCACTCTCCCAAGCATGCACTCTGTTCTGGCTTCAAAATCCCTGTTTACTTCTGTTCCCTGCCACTGAGCCATGCAGGCTTGCTCTTTCAACCTCAGCTTGCTAACCCTCTGTGGCTGTGCCTGGGCTGTGCTCTCCTCACAGAATGCCCTGCTCCATCCTTGTTCACAGCAGGACTCCACGGGGTCACCTCCTCCAGGGACCTTCCTCTGAGTGCTCCAGAGCATAGTCAGCACTACCACTCTGTTCCCATGATGCTCGGTAAAACTCATGCTATTACTCTCCCCTCTTTTTGCAGTATAGGGAATTGAACCCAGGACCTTCAACAGAGCTACTTCTCAGCCCTTTTTAATTTTTTTATTTTGAGATAGGGTGTTACAAAGTCACTCAGTTGCCCAGGCTGGTCTCAAACTTGGGATCCTCCTCCTTCAGCTTCCCAGAATTCTGGGATGACAGGCCTGCATTGGCACATCTGGCTTGGCTCTATTAACCTGCAGTGAGAGGCACTGCATTTTTTTGTGGGCATGTTTGTCTCTAAACTTTAAAAAAAAAAACAAAGCAAAAGATAGAAATGATACAGAATTTAAAACAAAAAGGAAATTAGCACTAGCTAATATATTGCACATTGTTATCTTAGAAGTAGTTGTTCAGTTTACAAGATTTAAGCATAAAAAATGATCAAACAGTCAAACAATGAGAACACAAACTGTTCTTGATGAACTTACAGAGATTAGTAGTAGAGTTATCTATCTTGTATATATACACATACACATGTATACCTATATGCATAAAGTCTTTTCCTTCCTTCTTATATCCTTTGCCCATCCCAGTTGTTCTTCCCTTTTGAACAGTTTCCCTTTCACTTTCACAATATCTATTGTACATTTTGGATCTTATTATTCTCCCAGTTTTTTTTTACACTAGGGAGACAATACGATATTTACACATGTGAGTTAGATTTATTTCACTTATGAATATGGTCTCAAGTTGCATTCATTTACCTATAAAAGCCTCAAATTTATCCTTCTCTATAGCTGAGTAATACTCCATTGTATAAAAATACTACATCTTTTTTGTCCATTCCTCAGTTGATGGGCATTTGGGTTGTTTCCAAGATTTAGCTATTGCAAATTGTGCTGCTATAAACATGGGTGCATATATATCACTGTGGCATGATGCTTCCGATTCTTCTGAGAAAATTCCCAGAAGGAGAATAGCTGGATTGAATGGGACCTCCAATCCTAGCTTTTTGAGGAATCTCTGCACTGATTTCCACAGCTGTTGCACCAGTGTACACTCCTACCAACAGTGGAGAAGAGTTCCTTTTTCCCTACAGCCCTGCCAACATTTGCTATTGGTTGGTTTCTTGATGGCAGCCATTCATTTTGGAGTGAGATAGAATCTCAGTGTTGTTTTAATTTGTATTTCTCAATTGACCAGTGATGCTGAACATTTCTTCATAAATTTATTTGCCATTTGTAGTTCTTCATCTGAGAAGTGCATGTTCATTTCAGATGCCCATTTTTGGATTGGGTCTTTGAATTTGGGGACTCTGAAGTTTTTCAATTCTTTATACGTTCTAGATATAAATTCTTTGTCTGAGGGACAGTTGGCTGAAATGTTTTCCTGCCCTGTGGGTTTTCTTTTCACTCTGTTGGTGATTTCTTTTGAAGTGCAAAATCTTTTCAATAAGATGAGATCCTAGTTGTTGATTCTTTGAGGTAGTTTCCTGTGTTTTGTTCATGAACTCTTTGCCTACCCCCATGTCTTCAAGATTTCTATCTACCTTATTTTCCAGTAGATTTAGTGTTTCTATTTTGGTATTTAGATCTTTGATTCATTTTGACTTTAGTTTCGTGCATGGTGATAGACATGGGTCTAGTTTTAGTCTTCAGTATGTGGAAAGCCAGTTGTTCCAGCACCATTTATTAAAGAGGCTATCTTTCTTCCAGGGAATGCATTTGGCCCCTTTGTCAAAGATAAGGTGGCTCAGTGTCTTTGCAGTTGTGTCTGCATCTTCTGATCTGTTCCATTGATCCTCAGGTCTGTTTTTTTGTCAGTACCATGCTGATTTTAGCATAGCAACTTTGTAGTACAATTTCAAGTCAGGAATTGTGATGTCTCCTGCCTTGCGTTTGTTGCCCAGCATTGTCTTTGCTATTGTAGGTCTCTTCTATTTTGTCTCTAAGCTCTTGGGATAAACTAATGGACCTCAGTGGTTCTAGGGCCAAGGTCATGGCAGATCCCAGGGAAGCAGTGAGGGCCTTGATTTACAACCCTTATCAGGGAAGTGTGGTGTAAGGAAGGAACCATGGTGATTCAGGGTGCTTCCCCCTAGAGGAAGCCAAGGGAGGCCTTCGTGACTGACAGCCTGTGGACAGTGGGCTGAAGCTGGGCCAGGTTCCCTGCAGTTGCACAAGAAACCTGTTGAACTCTTAAAATTCCTGAGTCCTGTCATGGACACAGCAGGGCAGGTGCCACATGCAGATGACCAATGCTCCCTGCAATGAGCCCAAGCCCCCGGGTCTGAGCCAGAGCAGCGGGTTTTGGTGTTGTCACCATCTAAACACTGCAACCTTTTTGCTCATTTGCAAAACACATGGCAAAATCTGTAGGCTTTGCTGGCAGGATTGATCTGACATTAACTTTCTTGAGTTCAATGATGTTTCACCAAAGCCATGTTAAATCTGTGCTGATGCTTCTAGAGACGATATTTCCAGACTGAAAGCAGCACATCACCAGACAGATTTTATCTGTGGAAGACACACTGTGAGACACCGCCTTTCTGGGGAGAAGCAGGACAAAATTAAAGAGGACGGATCCCCATTTCTCATGAGCTGTGTCCCTTCTTGCCCTCTGACAGACTTCTGGTCCTGCGATTCCACGTACCCGGGCAAGGGCAGCTCACCCTGGGACCCCTGATTCCTAACAACCTTGGGAACTCAGATTCCTAACCAGAGAATGGTCTGGACGCTGGCCTCATTCCCTGTGCTGCTACTTAGCATCATGGTACCATCTGAAAGGTGGGGCTCCCCCGGTCCCCCTACATCCTTTTTTCTGTCATGTCCCACTTGATGTGCTCTAAGCCCTTAAAGCTAGGTTGATCACGGGATCCGAGGTGCAGCCAAGCTTCCTAGGCATTTTTCTTAGAATTCCTTCCTTCATCCCATTAGTATTCACTGATCTCTTACCATGTAAACAGCACAACAGTAGGCATGGAAAATTCAGCAGTAAGAAGAGGTTGTTGACTGCAAGGGGCAGCAGGTGGAGAGAGGCACAGAACCATGTGCTGTTCAATTGTGTGAGTCCTAAGGGGCAAAGGGAGCCTCCCCTGCGATGCTGGGTGTGGGGCTTTGGCAGCTCAGACTCTTCTGTTTCAAGACCACTTAGAATGCTTCACAGCTTTCAAAGACTCTGTGGCTTCATTGGTAAAGGAATAGGCAGGGATAATATCTATCTTTATTTTTATTTTAATTTAATTTTATTTATTTTCTATAGTATTGGGAATTGAACTTAGGGCCTCCCCACTGAGCTACATCCTCAGCCCTTTTCAATTTCCCAGTCTGAGATAAGGTCTCACCAAGTCACTAAGTTGTCTGGGTTGGGTCGAATTTGTATTTCTCCTGCCTCGGCCTCACAGAGTGCTGGGTTTACAGGTGGGATCACAGGTGTGTGCCACTGTGCCTGGCAGTGTTATCTGTCTTGAGGGCCATGTGAGGCCTTGGCTGGGGGAATCCTTGCAAAGCATTCTGCATGGCATGTTGGTTAACAGCTACTCAATCAATGTGAGCAACACAGCCACTGGGTTTGGGGACTTTGACTTCAAATGGCAGCATGGACTAGAAGTGCTGGGGTGTGAGCAGGAGGCCCAAGTGAGCCCTGGGAGTTTGAGCCCATCCCTCATCTTGAAATGCAGCACTCAAACTTCAGACACTCAAGAGCCCTGAGATAGCCCTGTGGAGGACAAGGGTGCCTCTGCGACGTGAGTGCTTCCTTGCTCCCCAAACATGGAGCAGGAAGGTGCAGGGCACCCTAGCCAGTGTCCCCCACGGTTGGAGGAAAGTGGAAATGCAAAGTGGAGCAAAGGCTATGGTTGGAGCGGGCTGCCTGTCCCTCGGCTGTGGGCCAGTGGCGTGTGCTGCATGTGAACTGAGAGGCCTCAGAGAGGATGACGAGATGGCGGTGTTTGGAAAAGACTAGCAAGTTGGGCCAAGAGGTCCCAGGGGAAAGGGCAGCAGAGTCCCACAGAGCACAGACAGAGAGGGGCAGGACCAAGAGGCTGGCCAGGAAGTTCATGGTTTGCAGCAGTCAAGGATAAGAGCTTGGACTCTCTGACACCCACACAAGTGGTCAGCAGAAGAACCACTCACTGGACCCTGGTCATGATAGTGGGCATAGCCAATGGCTTTTATGTTCTTCCTTCCTGTTTGTCTTCCAGCCTGCAGCAGTGGCCCAGGAGCTGGTCCCTGCTGTCCCCTTACCTTGTTATAGCTCCCTGTCCTTTGTTCCACTCACCAATTGCTTAGGGCTTCTCCAGAGCAGGGAACAAACCACTTTGAGACCAAGTGTCCTGGTTACTTTCTCATCACTGAGATAAAATATGGATAACCACAATCTAAAGGAGGAGAGCTTTATTTTGGCTCATGTTTCCAGTTTGTGGTCTACTGGCTCCAAGGCACAAAGGGGATGGTGGAAGGATTTGGTGGAGGAGACCTGATCACATCATGGTGGCCAGGAAGCAGAGAGAGAAGGGAGGAGCTGGAAAAGGTGATGTACCCTTCCAGGTGGCACCCCCAGTGACACCTCCTCCAACCAGGCCCTGCCTCCTAAGAGCACATTTAGGTACAGAGCCCTTAAGATCCAGTTACTCTCCCAAAGCCCTACCTCTGAGCACATGAGAATTTTGGGGGTCATTCTTGATGTACATCAAAGTGCCAGGTCAGCTGGACTCTGTTCTGGAGCCCTGTGTCCCATGGCTTTCCTATCTTAGGGTGCCTTCTTCCAAATTCTTATGTCTATCTCCAGACTGGAGACTGGCTGGGGTTACTGTGTACCATTCAAGCAGGGTACACTGAGCCCACACCTGGCCCCAAGGAACCCAAGCACTGGAAATCCCCCTTATTGGACATTTCCTGTGTTTTCTTTCTGTTCCACTGCATCCAGGTGGGGCACCCAGGCTGACACTGGGCCCTGCAAGATCTCAAGCACTGTTGTTACCTTTGTGATGCTTCCTGACCCTCTCACACACAGGTTGACCAGATGCCTGGGGAAGGAGTGAAGATAATTTCTGGGACTTCATCTGGGAACTTCTTGCCTAGGTCCCAGGCCCAGGAGGGCAGCCAGGCAGGAGATGGCTTTTGCTGGTGGGCGCAGTGATTGTCTTATGAAAGAACCCCAGGTCTGGCTGTCAGGTGGGTGCTGCCACACTGACTGGGGGTGGCTATCACCCAAATCTAACAAAGATAGAGTTGGGCTAAGGGTTCTAGGCTACCAGTGATCTGACAGCACCCCGAGCTTGTTCATGGGGTTCCATGTTCAACCTTTAGCATCTAAGGTGTCTTCTAACAGGGTGCTCCTGTTGCTGGCACCTAGGGCTCTGCACAAGGGCTCAGGCAGTCCTCTAGGGTTACATTCTTGTCCCTGGAGGGGCCTGAAACTGTATCGCTGGAGCAGGGGTCCATGGGAGCCCCTTCATGCTGCCCCCCCACCCTGACCTACCTCCTGGACCTGGAGAATGAGCCATGAGACTTGTAAAGCCAAGAGGAGGAAGAGGAATCAGGAAACAAATAAAAGGAATGTTTACTGCCATCCCAAACACACACCACCAAGCTGGCTTCTCCACAGGAAGAGGAGAGGAGTTCCAAGTGGATAAAAGTGTGGAGTGCTAACCAGGTGTGGTGGTGCACAGCTGTGATCCTAACAATCTGGGAGGCTGAGGCAGGAGGATCTCAAATTCAAGCCCAAGCTGGGTAACTTAATGATTTGGTGAGACCCTTGTCTCAAAATAAAAATTAAAAGGGCTGGGGCTGGAGCTCAGTGTTAAGGCCCTGGGTTCAGTCTCCAGGAAAACACACACACACACACACACACACACACATGGAGTACTGTGATTACTGTATGTCTGATTGTACTTGTGCAACTGCACATCAGACAAGGCATTTCAATTGCTGAAATGAGACTTCCTGGAAGCGACTTGGCAGGGGCCAGCATGTGGATTGCACTGTTATCCAGGATGGGTAAAGACCACCGTGGTAGGCACAAGCCACATGGGGCTGTTTGAAAGAATGAAGGGAAATGCAGTTAAACACTCAGTGCCTCTTACAATGTGCATTGGCCACTTCTCAAGTGCTTTGTGGTCTCACAGAACCGAGGAGCTGCCCTGCTGGACAGTGCAGGCACATAGAGCCTCACGCCTGACGGGCGTCTTATGGGACAGCGCTGTCCCAGAGAGGGGCTTGGAAGCTTCCATTCGACCCGGTAGGAAGCCCGGTTCTGCTTTCACTTTGCTGAGTCTTTTGTGATGGCTGCCTCGGGGCTGTGTCCTTCCTTCTGCGCCAGTGCCGAGCTGGGCAAATGCGACAGATAATAACCATGAACCACTTTCTCACCACCTCCACTGTAGTTAGAGCCCTAGGCAGGATGGCTGAGTACCTGCCTTCAGAATATGTGGAGTCCGTGGCCTATAGCGTTCAGTGGAGATCCTCCACCCAATTGTCATCTTTTCTTTGTGAAATTATGCAGCTCACCCCACCAACATTTCCTTTAACCGTGCAGATGCAGTGGCCTGACTTTGGGAGCTGTGAGCAGAGAGGCTCTGGTAGTGCCATGTGTGTGAGTGGCTGAGTGCACACCTGGCCCTCAGGATCCAGGGTTTACACCTCCAGAGCCAACAGGGTGGGCTGCGAGGGGCCATGCAATACTAACATCGCCACTCTGTCTTTCCATCTAGTGCCGAGAATGTGACTTTACCTCCTGACCAGGACCCAGACGAAAGTGCCCTGCTGATGCTAGGAGCTGCAGGGAGGCAGGGACTCAGCACCCCCAGAAAGGCCTGTCCTGCGGGAAAAAGGACCAAAAGGACTGTGGAGGGCACTCTTTAGACTCCAGGGCAGAAGCAGCTCTGGCATGAGCACGCTCTGGGTAGAGTCAGTGCTTAACATCTCCCAAAAGCCTGGAGATGGATGGGAAGTAAGGTGCCATGGCAGCACTGGCCGTCCTGACACAGGAGAGGAGCTGGCAGCCTGGACAGTGTGGGGTGCTTTGTAGAGGAGCCACAGAGGGGACAACACCAGGAAGGGAAGCAGGAAAGGGACCCTTCTCTCTCATTCCCAGTTAGCTGGGGGCTTTCTGCTCTCCCACCCACTTTTGATACTGAGGCTTAAACCCAAGTCCTTTTCTACTGAGCTACATTCTCAGCCCTTTTAAAAAAATTTTGGTGTTGTTTAGACAGAGTCTTGCAAAGTCACTCAGTTGCCCAGGTTGAGCTTGAACTTTTGATCCTCCTGCCTCAGTCTCCCAGAATGCTGGGGTCATGGGCATCTTCTTGATTCACAGTTGGAAGCTAATGTCAGCAGCTAATGTCATAATCTCGCTCTTTGTAATGCAAAGTCTGTTTTGGTCTATCTGATTGCTGCAGCTGGATTTGAATCTAGGTTTGCCTGTTTCTTGGTTCCTTCCACTACCCTAGGTGCTTGAAGGGCAGCAAAGGGGAAGGAAAGAGAGGAAGATTAGACTGGTGACTGACACTAGTTGGTAACTGGAGGTTAAGCACAAATCAGCCTTTAGCTTCCTAAAAAGTGTGGCTCCCACTCCATACATGACACAGCCTCGCCCCCTGCAGATGCCCAGGTCAGAAGACCCTGCCTGGAGGCCATGCACACCCAGGCCGAGAGCTCTGTTGTTGTAGGACAAATCCATAAACGGCCCCATCCCTACTCCCTGTTTCTGTCCCTGGGCAGATGCCCGACTCTGTAGTGGCTGAGGATGTGGCTTGGGGGACCCAGGGCCTGGGCTGGGATCCCAGATTTGCTGCCTATTAATCACGTAGCCTCTGGCAAGGTTTTGCCTGCATGACAAGGAGCCGCAGGGTTGATGGTCATGTCTACTACTAGGGTCATGGTGAGGATTTGTAAGGGGAGTGTGGTGCCAGGCACCAGATCCGCACTTTCTAAATCCCAGCCATCATTTGTGTACTTTGATTTTTTACAGCCTCATACTTGGGGTTTCCAGTCTTCCCCACCCTTAGGAGTACCCACAGTGAGACATCTCCGAATGACCTTGGAAATAACACTGCCAGGGAGCAGATCAGAGCTTGCAGGGAGAGACATGTTTGGGAACACGAGCTCTGCACAGGGAATCCATGCAGACAATGGCCGAAGTAGGAGACTTCAGAGGCTGATGTCTGAAACTGTACAGAAACTGATGTTTGTCTTTGGAATCTCATCTCAAGCTGCAAGAAGGAAGGCGGCAGGGCTAGGTGCAAGAAGCCCTAGGACCAGATGCTCAGTTTGCAGGACGGGTTGATTGGCCAAGTGATCTCCCTGTTGCTTCCTGCTCTCCGATTCTGTTATTCAATGAAATAGAGGACGCAGCTCCTGGTCCTCTTCTGTGTGAGAGACGAGCTGTGTTTCTTTATGGGGGAGGGGATGCCTGTGTCTTTTCCTCTTCCTTTGAGAGTAATAGAATTGTGGGATACAAAACTGCTAGTCTCCTTGGAAACAAAAAAGAAGATGCAACTTTGGATTTTTCATTTTCTACCACTTTGAGATAATACATAAATGTGTGTAACCTTTTCTAAATTTTGACACTCTTTCTCAGTACTTACGGATTGCAGAAAGCAAAGATTGAAGCCTGAAACTCTGGTATCTATAATATGAAAAATGCCCTGGTATATCCACTCACAGCAGAAACATAGGACCTCTTTTATGTGGACCTTTCAAGTTAAAAGATTGACTGGAATTCGGACTTTCTTAGAGGCTGTAACACAATTCAGTGAAGACAAGGTGCATGGGGAGGGCTGAGGAATTGATTTGGGCTTAGAGGTGCGTTCTGTGTGTGTGTGTGTGTGTGTGTGTGTGTGTGTGTGCAGAACTGGGCATAGAACCCAAGGCCTGTGCTCTGAGCTACACCACCTCATTTCACTTTTTGTTTTGAGACAGGGTCTTGCTAAGTCACTGTATTGCCCAACCTGGGTTTGTAGTTATGATCCTCCTGCCTCTACCTCCCCGAGTGCTGGGTTTACAGCACCGTGCCTGACTAACTATGAGACAGTATGACTGAAACATCAGATGCACATTCTCCAGGCATGACGAAGGCTTGCTACCTGGCTGCTGTCATGTCTCCACGCCCTGCTCTGGGAGGCTCAGATGGCTCCAAATGTCCCAGCATCTTGGGGAATCCATCCAGCTTCACATTTGTATCTCTCCATCTTCGTGGTCTCCACTTCCTCTCTCTGGCTTCTTGCCTCTGGGCGCAGCTGAGACTGTCTGGAACTCTGGCTGGGTTTTCCATGCAGCTGTGGGCTTGGTTTCTCACTACTCTTGGCCCCAGTCCCACCCTCACTGTAGCTACTCCCAGAATCCACTTCTCCAAGAGGGCTCTGGACACCATGCATCTGCCTCTTGGTTTGCTGTCTGGGCAGCGCTCTCTCTACAGTTCGCTAGGGTGGGGCAGGCAGTCTAGACTGCAGAACATGGCTTCTTAGGGACAGACAGTGGTGGTAAAGAGGGTGTCCCTCAGCCACTGAGTGTGAGGCTGAGATCCCACGCAGACCACGTGTGGATGGGCCACGGGAGGGGCTGATACATACAGATGCTCTGTCCACATAGCCCTGTCTTTACGAGGTGACACAGAAAGGCCATGAATTCTGCTGCCGAACACTCTCATTAAAACACAACAGTGTCCACCTTATTCACCGGATCTAGCACCATATGACTTCTGGCTCTTCTTCAAAGTCAAAAGGACCATGAAAGGGAAGCATTTTGAATCCACTTAGGACATCAAGGCAGCCACAGCAGTGCAGCTAAAGACCCTCACAAAAGAGGACTTACAGAACTGCTTCAGAAAGTGGCAGCAACAATGGGATAGGTATGTTCCATGCAAGGGGGAACATTTGGAGGGGGATTCATGGCAATGCGGCTTTTACTGTGATAACCTTAAAAACAAGTATTCACCATAGCTTTCTGTCACTCTTTGTAGGTACTAGATATGAAAACACACACCACACCCACGATTCTGGCAGGTGACCCTGGATCAAAATTAAGTACATCAAAAGGATAAAATACATAGTGCCCAAATGGACCCATGTGACCACTAGTGTGTGTGAAAGACAGGGAAATGGTTTTAGTTCAAAAATGACTGTATGAGAATTAAATTTCAAGATGTATGAAAGAGTGCAAGAGTAATATATGTGTGTTAAAAAGCATTGTGTACATTCTAAACTCTTACTGAACAATTTGGGAAATGTGCACTTGAATACACTTGGTTTAACCTGGCACAAACCTTTGGCATATGATCTGTTTTAGATAGATTTATTTTTAGGCGGGTCTACATCTATCTATAGATCTCTCTCTTACAAAATCCTTAAAATGTACAGAGGATGAACCCAGAGCCTTAATGCTGAGTTATATCCTTAACCCATTTTATTTTATTTTATTTTATTTTATTTTATTTTATTTTATTTTATTTTATTTTGACACAGGGTCTCCCTAAATTGCTAAGTTGCTCAGGCTGGGCTCAAACTTGCCATCCTCCTGCCTCAGCTTCCCAAAATGCTGGGATGTCCGATTATGGTTTCTAAAAAACAAGACACTTCTCTGCCAGTCTCTTTTGCATAGGCAGAGCACCCCTCGGGGTCGGTTAAAAACTTTATCCCCAGATTGACCAGGTCTTCGTCTCCCAAGCCCAGGGAGGCCGCAAAACTCATTAGAGTCCAGGCCTGTGCGTTCCTGGCAAACAGCTGTTTCTTGCACTTGAAAACTGACGGAGAGAAAAAATGGTCCCCGCAGTTCCTATCAGCCTTAAACAGAAACATCTGTTTGACGGGAGCCTTTTGCTGGCTTGGTTCGCAGAGTTTCCATTCCAGGCAGGGCTGGTTCTGCCGCCCACAATGTGACATCAGCCGGAGAAAGTGCTGCCGGGGGCCGGGTCCTGGGAATAGGCTGCCAGCCAGGAAAGCGGAGCCCAAGTCGCACATTCCACACAGCTTTAAAAGCACAGATCCTTGCTTCAAAGGAGAAATATTGCCAGGTGGTGAAAAGTGCTCCGGAAGAAAAAGGAAATAACAGCAAAAAGAAAGCTGACTGACTCCAGGAGTGCTGCGGCTTTTTGTTCTGCTTTCCCATCAGCCGGGCGACAGATGAAGATTTCTGGTCTGCGGGCTTCCGCCGAGACAAATGCTCATCCGTCATCCGGTTTTATCTGGCATCGCACCGCGCTCTGTTCTCTGTTTCTAATACACGGTTTAAATGAGAGGGCTTCGGTAAGAGGCCGAGCCCAGGGCGCAGAACCTGGACGTCAGTTCTTCCTCAGTGTCTTCAGAAAGCTCTTAAAAGAGAGCCAGATCCAAAATTCCTCTTTTCTTCTTGCTGTCAATGAGGACAAGGGCTTTGTTTAAAGTCCTCGTGTTTTGTTGTTTATGCAGTGTTTTATTAATAACACAAATCACGGGTTGCCACCATAAAGGGCCGCTTCGTCTACTCTGCTCTCTTTCCACGCCTCTGGGCAAACCTCAGGACTCTTCTGACCATTCACAGGGGAGAGAAAGGCCCCCAGTCTCTCTGGATATAGTTTTGAAACAGGGTCTTCCTATGTAGTTCAGTCTGGCCTTGAACTCACTATGTAGCCCAGGCCAGCCTTGAACTTGTAGTGATCCTCCTGTCTCAGCCTCCAGAGAGCTGGGATGACAGGTGTGTGCCACCACGCCCGACTCTGCTCATGCTAAATTATGGAAAAGAAGCCCGGTGCCTGTGCTAATCAAAATTCTCCATCTGATGGAAACCAGACCAAGCCTCAGGCTTGCCTGTGGAGCATGGGACACACAAGAAGTTTAGATGGGAGTAGTCAGCGTTCTTTCTCTTTGCCTTCTCTTGCTCCTCCTCTTTCTAGATCTTTTTACCTAGAGCTTCTGACACTTCAAGGTTGGGATGGGAGCAGGGAGAAGAGGTGAGGAAGAAGCCGTTTCCCATGTGCCCAGTGTTGGAGGTGTCACTCTGGCCCTGATGGGGGTGATGGTACACATCTATAATCTTGGTTACTCAGGAAGCTGAGATAGGAGGATCCCAAGTTCTAGAGTAAGCTGGGCAACTTAGTGATTTAGTGAGACCTTGTCTCAAAATAAAAAATCAGCTGGGCGTGGTGGCGCACACCTTTAATCCCAGCACTCGGGAGGCTGAGGTAGGAGGAGTGTTCTGAGTTCGAGGCCTGCTTGGGCTACCACACAAGCGCAAGGTGGGCCCGAGCTACATAGTGCGAGCCTGCCTCAAAAAACTAGGGTTGGGAGTTTGGTTCAGTAGCTTAAGTGCCCGTCTGGCAGGGCCAAGGCTGTGAGTTCAATCCCCAGTAACACACACACACACACACACACACACACAAGGTTATTTATCTTGGAGGTATTGTTGTGGGTTCTTTGATTCTTTGGAGTCCTTGCCTCATTTCTGAGGATTCTTTTCCGTGCATCCCTGGGTGTGGAGGGTGCATCTTTCCGTGAACCTATTGCTTACTTTTTACCTGGCCCTTGTACTCCCCGGGATGGCTCTTGCTTCTCTCTGCTGGGGTTCACTGCCCCTCCGGCTGGTCTTTTTGAGTGGGGCTCCAAAGCCACAGCTGGCTCATGGGAGACCCACTTGTACGCTTTGTCCCAATGGCTCCCAGGCAGGAAGTACAAGTGCATCTCATCTGAGAATTTTGTCTGCCACAAACTAGCAAAGCCATCTCTTACCTTTTACACTTCTCAAGTAGGAAGTAGACAGTGGCACTTTATGCCTTCCAGCATAGGGGACATATATTAAACCCTTCCATGGATGATGGCAAAACCTCAAGTTGCCCCTGGGTAAGCTCCAGGAAGAAGCAGCACCCTTCCCCGACCCCTGTGGTGGGACCCGAAGCCGGCAGAGGCTGGTGCTGAGAACCCTGCCTCCCTTCCTCCCCAAGGCCACTGACGCTGGGCTTGGCTTGGGGCTTGGTGTGAGGCTGGGTTAAGGGCAGCTCTTCGGGACCATCTGCAGGAGACTTGGGTCACCTAGGGAGCAGGGTGTCCACTGTCTTTGGTGACCTTGTCTCAGGCCTACATGCTGCCCCAAGACTGTGAGTGGCCAGTCTTCTCCCTTGCTTCTCTGCTGCTGGTGAAAGTGTTGGGCTCAGATCCTCTCCATCTCCAGCCACAGGAACCGAGCCCAGCAGGTGCTAAGTGCATGGTGCCTTCTGGCCAAGCATTTCAGTGAAGAAATGTCACACATTCTCTCAGCGAAGAATCAGCAACTTAGTGAACAAAGGAATTACCCAGTGCTCTCTTGGTTATATCTACAGCACAGGGTGACTTCCGATCACTGCTGTTCTGCTTGGGACAACTGGCTATTGGATAGAAAAGTGTTGGTGTGCAGCTGATTCCAGGGCTGGGATGGGAAAAGCATGAATTGTGCCTGGAATATCGTGACATGCAAGTAGGTAAGAAATGACTTGGGGGAAGAAAAGATGGAGGTGTGTTGGTACGGGAAGTAGTTTGAAGGAGCTTCCAGTAACTGAATCTGGGACAAGAAGAGCGACAAAATAGGTAGTGATAGTGTGGTCACCCCTGGATTAGTCCAGGGAACCCCTAAATATCAAAATCCAAGATGCTTAAGTCCCATATATACTCCAAATAACTTTGAGACTGTTCATAAACACAACATAACACCATGTAGATAAATGATTACAACATTACACTTTACTTTTAAAAAACAATGACTAGAAAAAGGTTCATACCACAGGTTCATGGAGAGATGCAATTGTTTTTGGAGCATTTTTGATTTGAGTTGTTTGAATCTGCAGATGTGGAATCTATAGATACAGAGTGACCACTGGGATGGATTTTCACATATGGGACACTATCAGTACCCAGGCAGTCCAGGCTGGCCAACATTGGCAAGGAATGAAATGAGCGTGTTGAAAAGAAAGTGCTTGCTTACAGTAGAAGCTTGATTTTCAAATATGGAAGGGTTAATGGGAACGGGTAAACATCAAAGTAATAACTTGCAGGCCAAAGTCATCAACAGATGCTCCAATGAGGGGGAAAAAAGTGCAGTGAGGAATACAACTGTCACATAACCAAGAGTAAACCTCCACTGAACTTATTAGTTACAAAGAGAAAGCGACAACTTTACATTGAGGATCACAGTGACGCCACTTTGACTGAGTTATGAAGATTGAGCTCTCTAGTGACCTCCTGATCAGACACACTGAGACAGGGGCCACTGCTCGTCTGTGCCTTTCTTGCCAAAAATGAACTAGGTTTAGCTGTGAGAGGACCCCAGGTCAATCCAAATTTGGAGATATGCTGCAAAATGCCCGACACCCTTCAAAATATGTCAAAATCACAGAGACAGAGTTGCATCCTAGACAGGAAGAGACTTGAGACATAAATAAAAGCCAAGTCAGACCCTGGAACCACATGGCCATTGGCGGGACAATCAGAAAAGTTAGAATCAAGTTTGTAGATTAATTTATAACATCAGACTCACTTTGATTCCCTAATTTAGATCACTGGACTGTGACTGTGGAAGGTGTTAACACTCAAGGAAGGTGAATAAGTATATGGTAATTATTTTTATTATAGGTGAAACTTTTTTTTAAAAAAAGACTGAAGTTATCTGAAAGTTAAAAGTTAAAAAAAAGATAAAGCCTGGAGTGATGGAAGACACTGGAATCATAGGACTCAAGGACGCTGAGGCCAGAGGATCACAAGTTTCAGCAATTTAATAATTTAGCGAGACGATGTCTCAAAATAAAAAGTATTAAGACTGAGGATGTAGCTCAGTGCAAAGGCCCGGGGTTCACTGCCAAGTACTGCAAAAAGAAAAAATAAATTGAAAAATAATGTAAAAGACACTCTGGTGATGTCACTGTCCTTTACCAGCTGGCCCTTTCATAGCTTCCCAGAATCCTTTCTTACAACTTCCTTAGCCCTACACTTGGCTAAGGAGTGTGAGTAGTTCTCCGAACTCTAAGTGTTAATAGAGGTGTCATTTTCTCAAGCAACTGATCACGAGTTTTGGGAAGTCAGCCTTTCTGACTAGAAGCTTGCCTTTCTCTTGACTTTGGCAAACATCACAGTCCAAAAGGGGCTGAGAAATTCAGCTCTCCGTTCCTGATCCGCTCAGACCAGAGCTTGCTGTTTCGGCTCACGGACACATGGCGTCGCTGTTGGCACTCGCTCCTGTCTAATCGCTCAGGCTGGGCAGCTCCAAGCTCTCTGCAGAGGCACCTGGGCATATCGGAGGACCGCTACTTACTGGGTCTCCAGCTTGGCTGATGGCTCTTCAGGTTGAGCTCCTCCTCCTTAGAGCTCAGGCTTCCCAGTTCACATCACAGCCTCCCTGTAGGGCCCAGGATTGCGCAGGACTGGTGCTGGCACTTCTGGATACCCACCTTCTCTCTCTGGGCTGCCTACCTGCTAAATACTTCACACGGGGCTTCCGGCCCCTCTTTCTCGCTCTGTCAAGGGTGCAGCATTCTGAAAGATGCTCTGCATGCAGATCCAAGGTGTCTGCACCCACTTTTCTGAGAGAAATGGGAGAAACAGCAATTCTAGGGCGACTTTCTGGCTTCTTGTTAGATGAAACAGAAGAAATGTATTGTATTACTTTACGTATTCAATTTATCTAATAAACATTTATCAAGTGCCTGTTTTGTATGGCTTCTGTCCTGGGGATTAATAAAGAATTGAGGCTCAGGTGGGCATGGTGGCCCTCACTTGTCGTCCTAGCATTCTGGCAGGCTGAGGCAGGAGGATTGAAAGTTCAAGCCCAGCCTGGGCAATTAAGCAACTTAGCGAGACCCCGTCTCAAAATGAAAAATGCAATGAAACAAGGGCTGGGGATGTAGCTCAATGCAAAGATCCTGGGTTCAAACCATAGTACCATTAACAAAAATTGTGGCAGAGTTCTTGGTTACAAATGTAAAGGCAGAAGCCTGCAAGTTATTTAAGCTTGATGAAAGCTTTGTAAAGATGGGGTGCTAACTACATTTATTTCTGACAGATGGACCTTGAATTGAGGCCTGGAGACAAAAATGCTGATTGGTGTGGGAGAGGAGGAAGGACGTTTCTCGTCAAGGGAGCAGCAAACATGGAGACCCCAGGTGTGAGCCAAGATGCCTCGTGTGTTGCCATGGTCCCCTCTAATGCACCTGTCATGCATTCCCCTTTTGCATCTGCATGCCAGTTTCTGAGCTCCAGAAGGGCAAACACCCTGCCTATGTCCCCAGGGCTTGGTGGATTCTCAGCTTGAAAAAATGTTGAATTAATGGAAAAGCCTATTATGTGAGTGGCAGGTGACTCATTGTTATGACTCATAAGGGCAGATGGCGATTACCTCCTGCTGGAATGGTGCTGGAGGGCAGCGATTACTGTGGCAATGGAATCTGGCACAAGAGGGGTTATCCAGAACCTTATGTGCTAAGCTGGGGAGTTTCTGCCTCATGGAGAAGGCAGTGGGGACCTGTGGGATGTGCTGAGCAGAGTAATAATGTGATGGTGTTTGTGGCTGAAGGTGAGCCCTGCAGCAGTGTGGGGGTGCCAAGAAGGGGCTAATAGGAGAGCAAGGAGAGGGGTAGGAGACTCTTGCTTCAGTCTGGGCCAATGGCAGAGACATTGTTATGGTTTAACTTTAAAATGTCTCACAAAATCTGTGTGTGGAAGGTGATTGGATCATGGCGGTGCTATGCTCATCTGTGGATTAATCTGATGATGAATTCATGGCTCAGGGTGCAGTCAGGAGGTGGGTCCTGGTTAGAGGTGGTTACTGGGGGCATGGGCTGGAACAGTGGATTCTTATCCTTGGCTCTTCTCTCCCTGCTTGTTGGCTCCCACGGGTTGAGCAGGTCTCCTCCACCAGGCCTCGCTACCATGTTGTTTCTGCCTTGGAACCAGTTGTCTGAGGACTGAAACTGTGAGCCAAAATGAACCTGTGCTTTTTCAAATTGTGGAGGTTGGGTACTTTATCCCAGCAATGAGACAACTGATTCATACTGAGGCCTTGCCCCAGAGCTGTGATGATGAAGACAAGTACCTGGGGTCAGGCTGCAGCAGCCAGATAGAGGACACTATCATCCTCTCAGGAAGGCTTAGCAGAGGTCAAGCTTGCTGGCAGGGATGTTTGGTGGTAGAATGGATGTAATGCATGATTCTGACAACAGCCATCCTGGATGAAGTGCCTGGCAGGATGTGAGACAGGTGGGTTTGGAGATGACAGAGAGACCTGGCTGGTGACGGTGGTCTCAGATGGAGGTCATGCCTTGTATCTGAACGACTCCAATCTCAAAGGCAGATGGAAGGCTCTGGATGGAGCTGTGGGATTATCCTTAGGAGAGAGGAGAGCCCACAATGGGAAACAAAGAGAAGCAGGAGAAACCAGGAGACTCTGGAGTCATGGGAATGCAAGAGAAGACCTTTTTAGGAGTGAGCTGCACCTAGCACCACACTCAGCAGCAAGATCCAACCAAAAGAGTGGACCTTTCAGCCTTGGGTGGTCCCGCTGGAGCACTACTGGTATGGAGGTGAGCCCTAATCACAGGGTCCCTCCCTTCCCACCTCCGCCCTTTGGGTTTCCACTGCTGTACCTGGGCCACTGAGGACATCACAGCTCTACCCTGTTCTCTGCTGTTGCACCACCTAGCTCTGGCTCCAAGCTCGGCTATTCTCCATGTCCCCTTTCTGGGCTGAACCAGCTCACACTCATCTGTGATTGGAAGACTTTTCATTGTATCTCTCAGGACACTGTGTTATTTAGCAACATAACCTGTGAGGTGAGCTGTATTTATATGAACCAATGATATGTGTATTTAAACATGTCATTGTTATGGTTTGGGATTGATATGTCCCTGAAGGCTCATGTGTTGGGAGCTTGGTCCCCAACGCAGCAGTGCCCAGAAGTGGGGTAAAGGAG
This sequence comes from Dasyprocta punctata, assembly GCA_004363535.1. Taxonomy (NCBI): domain Eukaryota; kingdom Metazoa; phylum Chordata; class Mammalia; order Rodentia; family Dasyproctidae; genus Dasyprocta; species Dasyprocta punctata. The sequence continues at coordinate 89,885 of RJWM01001870.1, read as the reverse complement.
AAGTGATTGGATCATGAGGGCTGCACCTTCACCAGTGTACCTTATTCATGGAGTCCATAGATCAATGGGCTTACTAGGAAGTGCAGCCTAATTGGATGACACAGCTTTGAAGAATATACTTTGTCCTCAGGCCCTTTTTACCTCCACTTCCCAGCCAGCATGAGGTGCTGTTTTCCCTACCATATCCTTGTACCATGATGTTTTCACCTCATCACAGACCCAAAGAAATGGAAGCAGACAATCATGGACTGAAGCCTCTGAAACCATAAGCCAAAAGAAACCTTTATTTCTTTAAGTTTCTCTTCTCAGGTATTTTGTCACAGTCACAGAAGACTACTAACACAGATGACTTTTCCTCCTTCTGTCTCTTTCAGGGACACTGCCCTGCTGCCCCTCCCCATGTGGTGAGACATAAGCAGAAGAGGACAGAGCCCTTTGGGTGTGTGTGAGCAGGGTGCTGATGGGGGATATTGTCCTGGGAGAGTTCTCAGGGCCTGTTTTCTGTTGTTTGGACTGTGTCACACCAGGTCCTAACAAGAGAGAGGTGGAAGAACAGAAGTGAAGGTGACTGAAGGGACAGTGGGTGGTAGCTTGGCTGTCGGGGGGACGATGGAGCCATCCAAGGGGAACCTCCCCTCCCATCTGAATTGAAACAACCAAACCCTGAGACTTTCCTCCAGAAAAGGGATGTTTGAGGTTCTGCCATCAGCACAGGTCTTCCTCAGTGCTGGGCCTTCCCATCTGCCTGCAGTGCCTGGCGCAGTGTTTGTTCCAGGGGTTCAGCTTGTGCAGGGGTGAAGCCGAGAACGGGGTGCTTATGGGAATAGCTCATGCCCCTCCCCAAGTTTTCTTTCATTTCCTGCAACATAGACATCAGAAGCTGATAGAAAGGGCATCAGGGCGCTTGGGAGGCCTCTGTATAGCTCTCCACCTCCTTGGAGAGTTGGAAATGCAGCCCCGGAGCTTGGGTCCTGCAGGATGGCTGGGGACCACGCTGTCTGTGTGGTGCCCCAGCCCCACTGAGCTCTGTCAGTCTGTATAACATTCCACTCTGCCATTGATTTTTATGTCTTTCTACACTAATTAGACATGTTATTACTAATCTTTGGTAATCACCACAAGGAGCTTGTGGAAAGTCTCTGAGATTTCAATCTAGATTAAAAATAAGAAACATTATCACCTCTGGGAAAATGCAAAGAAAGCACATGTTATTTTAATGTTTAAATCAATAAAGCTGTCTTGCTTCTGTTTTGTGCTAGTATTGATGGAATTTATAAAAATCCCATTTAAACTTCTTTCTGTCCATCTCATCCCCGCAGGGGTAAATGATTGATTTCTTGGAGGGCATCTGACGGGGGCCACGTGGAAAGGCTGTGAGGGACCCACGTGTGTCCATGAGGGGCTGATGAGAGGCATGGGGTGCAGAGAGGGCTGTGAGGACCTAGTTCCCGCTCCTTTATTTTGATTTCCATTGATTCTCTTATTAAAGAAGCCTTTGAAGCCACAAGAAAGGAAGAGAGAAAATCCTTTCTTCCTTAATTAATCTCTCTCCCAATTGTTAGATTGCAAACTTTGATTGCAAAACAACCTACGTGCCCGGGGCTGATTAAATCACAGCATCTTAACCAGGAGTCCTATCAGAGAAAAAAAATTATCTTCAAATGCAGGGAGCACCATCTAGCATGCTCTCTCAAACAATTGAACCTAATGTGTTCAGAGAGAGAGAGAGAGAGAGAGAGAGAGAGAGAGAGAGAGAAAGAGAGAGAAATGAGCCTATTTAAATGTTATGTAGAGACAGACTGTAATTTGTAACATCTGTGATCAGAAGTAGACTTAAAGTGAAATAAAGTGCAGTTAACTTTTGCCAGGCAGTGTGAAAGGGGAGGAGTTGGGGGGAGACTTGAATATATTTCCATTGCCACAGTGGTGCTGGCGTGGGTGATGAGGACAGCTGGTGCACCCAGGAGGGTGTCGCCATGTACCACAACTTGGAGGCAGCCCATGTTTTCATGTCCTGTGTGTGTGTAGGACTGCGCGCAGTTAGATGTGAGACAGGGGTCTAGAATATACTCCTTCCTCAGCTCTACCCACCTGCCTGGGAGCTCTTGGGTACAGGTTTAGAGGCACTGTGGTTCCTGGGAGAGCAGAAAGTTTAACTGGCTTTTGGTGTAAATCCAACTTTACCCCAAGCGTAAGAATTCTGAGCTGTTCATGATGCTGTTGTTCCTGCCATATTGCTGACACTGGGCCCTAAATATTATTTGATGTATGTGAGGTGTGATCAAAATACACAGTGAATGGTTAAATTTAAAAAAATTTATTACAGTAAGAGACACAATGTCATTAATCTTCCTCAAAATACTCCATGCCAAATGCTTGTGTCCCTCCACTCTTGCCACTTTCTGAAGCAGTTATGGAAGTCTTTTGTGTGTGCCTTTAGTTGTGCTGTCATGGCCTCCTTGAAGTCCTGAATTGATTCAAAACTTTTATAGCAACTTCTGTCCAAAGATTTCAATGTGTTCTCACTCACATTATTCACTAGATCTGGCACTGTGTGACTTTCTGTTCTTTCCAAAAGTCAAAATAATCATGAAAGGTCAGTATTTTGAATTGATTCAGGATATCCAGGCAGCCAGAGCAGTGCAACTAAAGACCCTCACCAAAGAGGACTTTCAGAACTGCTTCAGGAGATAGCAAGAATTGTAGAGAAAGTGTGTTCAAAGCAAGAAGGAGTGTTTTTTTTCCTTTTTAAATTTTTTTTAAACACCAAGTATATTTATTAGAAGAGAAGAAAGTTATGAAATGCCCTCATATCTTTCTTTAAGAAATTAGAAATAAATGACAGAATAAAACCAAGAACAAATAGAAGAAAATAATAAAGATCAAAAGACACAATCCCTCATCAAAATGCCATCATTTTTCATAAAAATCAACATTTTGATTCTTACATTTCTGTAGAAATACAAAAGACTCAGAATAGTCTGAATAACTCTGATAAAGGAACAAAATTAGAGCTCCAACCCTTCCCAATCCCATGATTTTTCACAAAGTTCCACCAATCTTGACAAAGCAGCATAAACAAACCACCAAGGTAACAATATGAGGCTCCAAAATAGATACCATATAACAGACAATTGATTTCTGGCAAAAATGTAAAAGCCATTAAGTGGAGAAAGAATTGTACCTTCAATAAATATACTAGAACACTAGATATCCACATGCAAAACAAAAAACAAACAAACAAACAAAAACAAACCTTATAGCACATCAAAAATTTCTTAAGATATCCAAAAGTCAACTCAAAATGGCTTACAGTGGGTTAGTTAACATAAAGGCAGGTGTGATCTAAGTTATTACTTTGGCTGAGGTCACTCTTTCTGGGACAAAAAGACTGGGACAAGGTGTAGAAGGGAAGGCAGAACCTACAGAGGTGTTCAGTGAGGGGAGGCACTGAATTTGCTTCTGGACGGGTGATGTGGACGGCACAAGAGGCCATTGTGCTTTTTTTTTTTTAAACTACCTTAACTATTTTTTATATGCATATACATAAAAATACACAAAATTTTTCTTTCAGCTTGTCACACTAATGAAACAATATGATGTTTACACATGTGTGACTTATTTCACTAGTAAGTATGTTCTCAAGATACATTCATTTACTTACAAAAGTGTCCAGTTTATCATTTTTTATAGTTGAGTGGTATTCCATTATATAGAAATGCCACATCTTTTCTATCCATTGCTGAGTCAGTGGGCATTTAGGTTGTCTCCAAGATCTGGCCATTATAAACTGTGCTGCTGTAAACATGGGTGCATATGTATCTCTGTGGTATGATGTTTTAAATTCTTTTGGGAAAATACCCAGAAGGGGAATAGTTGGGTCAAATGGGACCTCTAATCTCAGCTTTTTGAGGAATCTCCACATTGACTTCCACAGTGGTTGCACCAGCCTGCATTCCCACCAACAGTGGAAAAGGGTTCCTTTTTTCCCACAGGCCCTCCTGTTATTGTTGATTTCTTATTACTAGCCATTCTTTCTGAGGTGAGGTGGAATCTCACTGTTGTTTTAATTTGCATCTTTCAAATGACCAGTGTTGTTGAACATTTTTTCATGTATTTATTTGCTGTTTGTACTTCTTCATATGAAAACTGTGTGTTCATCTCAGATGCCCAAGGAGTGTTTTGAAGGGAAATAATGGCCACATGGTTTTTACTGTAATAATTTTTAAAAAACATCAAGCATTCTCCATATTTTTGAATCACACTTCTTTTTCTTCTTTCTTTCTTTCTTTCTTTCTTTCTTTCTTTCTTTCTTTCTTTGTCTTCTTGAGACAGTGTATGGGGTATGCTATGTCCCCCCAAGTCCTCACGTACTTTTGATGGGGCTAAGTCTGGTGCTTGCTTGTGTTTGGTTTGCTGTACCTGCCCAGGGGTGGAGCCAACATACAATGTAAGGGAAGGCGGATCTTCCTCTTGTTTGCTTCCGCTTCCAGTTCTCTCTCTCTTGCCAGCGTGCCTTGCTGCTCGCAGCTGCCATGAAAGGCAGCCCTGACCCGCCGCATGATGCTGACTTGGAGCCAACTAATGGACTGAAACTCCCAAGAAACTGTAAGAATAAACCTTTCCTTCTCTAACTTTGGGCGTCAGTATTTTGTCTCGGCAACAAGTAAAAAGTAACCAACACAGACAGGGTCTCACTACGTAGTTCTGGCTGGCCTTGAACACACTCTGTAGCCCAGGTTGGCCTCAAACTTGCAATGATCTCCTGCCTCAGCCTCCCAAGTGCTGGGATTACAGGCGTAGGCCACCATGCCCAGCAGGTCACATTTCTTATGTTTTCCCTCTCAGACTGTGAGCTTCTTGAGGATGGAGGTTACATTCTGCTATGGTTAGACACTGTAACCCAAAAGTTCATGTATTAGAAACTTAATTTCCAAATCCATAAGTATTTGGGGCATCTGATCTTTGGGAGGTGTTATTGTTTATGTTCCAATGGCCCCACCTTAAACCTCATGTAATCATGGAGGAGGCTGAGCCTAGTGTTCATGACTGGTTTGTTGTCTGGTGCTGGGATTGGTGGTGTGAGTGCTGCACCCGCCCAGGGGTGGAACTGACATACATTGTAAGGATGGGGAAGAAGGCATGTCCTCTCTCTCTTGCCAGTCAGTACTTGCTTATTGCGGCAGCCATGAATGGCTGCCCCAGCAACACTACCCTGCCTTGCAGCCAGCTGATTATGGACTGAAACCCCCAAGAACTGTAAGAAACAAACCTTTCCTTCCTTAATTTTGGGTTTCAGGTATTCTGTCTCAGCAAGGAGAAAAAAGTAACTAAGACAGGAGGTAACTGGGATTAGATGAGATCATGCTGTGGGACCTCTGCGATGGCATTTATAGTTTTACATAAAGAGGATGAGAGAGAGGCTGGCATGCTAGCCCTGTGCTAGGGTTTATACACTGTGTCAACTTGAGAAGTCTAGCAGCTTAATTAAGTAAGGCAGCAGCTCTACATCCTGGGGTGTAGAGCATAAGCAGTTACCTGGCCATTGTGTCAATTTGAGAAGGCCAAAAGTTTAGTTGAGAGACTCAGCAGGGAGCCAGGGTTCTTACTTTGTAAACATCCTCATCCTGTGCAAAGGAAGGCAAGGATGTTTGTG
>RJWM01001870.1:0-84129 GCA_004363535.1 Dasyprocta punctata | reverse complement strand
TTGTGTATTATATAAAGGAGGAGAAGAGGCTTGCTCTTGCTCCTTTTACTTTGGCTGCTTTTGTTGGGTTGCTGCCTTGAAGTGCTGTCCCCATGCCATGCCACCCTGCCTTGGAGCCAGCTGATTGTGGACTGAAACCTCCAAAAACTGTAAGCTAAATAAACCTTTTCTTCCCTAATTTTGTGTGTCAGGTGTTTTGTCTCAGCAACGAGTAAAAAGTAATGAAGACACCCTGTCTCAGCATATGACAAGTGAAGGGAATTTGGTCTTCTGCATTGGTTTATGTGGGGACCCAGCACTGCCCTCAGCCTCAGACATATGAGGTTGCTATTGTCATCCTCTTTGAAGAATAAGGTAATCTGACTTGGACAGGGTCCGACTTTGAACGGAGTGAATGTATCAAGTGTGGCATAGGCTTGGGGTCTGAACACAGATCCGTCTGATTCCCAAATCCATGTTTTTATGTTACCTTGCAGCCACCTCCTGATATCCCTTACCAAGTAGTGAGAGATCTCCTTTCCAAAGAAGAGATTTTCAGGTTTAACTGTGTCTAGACATTTCTCTCATGTTAATGCGGATTCATTCAGAGCAAAGCAGGGGCTCCTTGACTGGTGGAAAAATGAAAATTAAAACCACCAGCAGCCACCCTTCAACACCCTTTCTCTGCACACAATGTCCTGGTAGGTTTTAGAAACAACCTCCCTCACTTTCCTCCCTCCCTCTTTCCCTTGAGGAGAGGGTAAAACTGGGCTTCTCCTCCTGCAGTCCCAATGGGAAAGATAGATTTGTTTGGTGCATTGGCTGCATAGAACATCTCTTGCCATGGTCTCTATTTGCTGATATCTGAGCTGGTCTGGCTTTTGCCAATTTTGTATTTGGAGTGTGTGGAAATCAAGAATGGTATTTTCTTTGGCCAGGCTTCTACTTTCCCCATCTAATGTTGATGTCAGGTTCCCTGATGCTTAGTTACTTCTCTCATCACTGAGACACAATACCCAACATCCACAACTCTAAGGAGAAAAGGTTACTTTAGCTCCGATTTTGTGGAAGTTTCAGTCCACAGTCAACTGGCTCCAAGGCAGGGTGGCATGGCAGAGAGGCATCACAGAGGAGAAACAGCTCACAGAATGGCAGTGGGAAGAAGAGATCATCAAGGGACGAGGGAGGGAGCTAGACCTTACCTGGCCACGCCCTCAGTGACTCACCTCCTCCAACCAGGCTTCGCCTCCTGACATCACATTTAGCTGTAAATTCATCAGTGGACTAATCCATTGATGAGTATCAAGTCCCCACCATCTAGTCACCTGCCCAAAGCCCCACCTATGACCCCCTGAGGCTTTGGAGAGACATCTAGATACAATAAGTCTCCAATTTAGAAACATTTGAGTTGTGAACTTTCGGATACAAACAGACCTCGTGTTTGAAATAGTCTTAGATGAAAACAAATTGTGGAAGTAGCTCATGCATCTGTTGGACAATGTTACAGTTCTGTTGTTGTGTGCTTACTGTGCAGTGCAGTAGGGTACAGTATTTGTGTGTATGTGTGTATGTTTATTTTTGTATACTTTACATTGTATATCTATGTCAAAGGTGGATTTAGGAATTAATCCAGTTTAGGAGCATTCTCTCAGAATGGAATTCCTTAAGTCATGGGCTTATTGTATAAACCTTAACACCCATTGTTGGTCCCTGCAGCCCTCATGTGTCCCAGTGAGCTCTTTGATTCCCAATTCAGGCTGCTTGATGGTTTCTGGAAGCTCTCTCCCACTCTTTCTACCCTCCACCTTGTCACTCCAGCTTTCTCCTATGGTCCTGGTAGACTCTGGCATCTGGCACCAGGTGTCCTTGAGAAGGTAAAAGGCAGACCGTTGGTGGAGCAGGCAGCTCAGGGTTCCTGGGAGGCATGGTCACACAAGCACATCTCCCCATAGCTCATACCCCTATCTGTTTTCTATTCCATACTAGATTATGAGCTCTTTGTAGCAAGAATCTCATCTTAATCATTGCTTTGTGTGGGTTCCCAGCACAGCACCTGGCCTGGGAGGGGCATCAATGCACATGTAATGGCTGCAATCTTAATGATAGTCCTGTGAGCCCCAAGTGTATGACAAGGTGTGACCAAACAATATGGCATGAATACCATTAACCCCCCATGCTTCTAGAGCATCCCATTGTGTGTGGCCCTTTCTGTAGCAGTTCTGGAAGTCCTCTTTTGTGACTGTACTTTTGTGGCTGTCCTGATGTCCTAACCTATTAAAAAATGTTTACGGTAATTTCTATCAAATAAAAACATGACAGTATGTCCTTGTCCATCTTATTTACTGAACTTGGTGTTGTGCAACTTCCAGCTCTTCCTCAAAGTCCAAAGGACCCTGGAAGGTAAATATTTTAAATTGATTCAGGACATCAAGTTAGCCAGAACAGTGCAATTAGAGACATTCATGAAAGAGGACTTCCAGAACTGCTTCAGAAAGTGGAAAGAATGATGGGATAAATATGTTCAAAGTGAGGGAGAATATTTTGAGGGGATTTATGACTGTCTTAGTTACTTTTCTGTTGCTGCTGAGCCAAAATACCTGACACAAAGTTAAAAGGGCAAAGGTTTATTTAGCTCACAATTTGTAGTGGTTTCAGTCCATAATCAACTGACTCCAATGCAGCGTGTCGTGGCAGACAGGTATTGCAGAGGAGAAAGAGTTCATTGTAGGAAGAAGATAGCAAAGCAAGCAAGAGAGAAACCAAGCCTCTTTCTGTCTCTTATATTGTATCCAGGCTACCAGGATTAGGGTGATGTCAAACCAATCAGTGAAGTGACTTAGTAATCACCCACCCTTTAGTCCTAAGCATTGCACCATGAATTGAACACACACTTTAGATCCAGCCACCTCTTAGAAAGCCCCACTGATGACTCCATGAGACTTTGGGGAGAACACTTAGACACAAGGCATAAAAATGCCAATATGTGTTTTACAGGAAAACATTAAAAATTTTAAGCATTCATATTTTCTAATCACATCTCACATATTGGCACTTCAGCTTGAGCTTGTGGGGAGACAGAAACTGGCTCTCATTAAAAAAAAACACAAATGCATTTGTTCTAGTATATATCTACATATATTATAATATTGAAAACATTGTAAAAGAATAGTGGTGATACTTTTCTGCCCAACATGGTGCTTACATTTTCCTGTAATTAATTCTAAAATGCTGTGAAAATGAAATGTGCTGATCTGTGCTTAAAAATGAGAAAACTAGATGGGTGTAGTGGCTGACATCTCTAACCCCAGCACTCTAGAAGGTTGAGGGTGGCTAGGGAACTTAGTGAGGTCTTAATAAAAAAGGACTGGAGATACAGCTCAGTGCAAAGGCCCTGGGTTCAATCTCAAGTGCCCACCCTACTCCTCCAAAAAAGAAGAAACTAAGAGTTAGAGGTTAAAAGCCATCCAGCTATAGGTGGCCAAGTTGAGTCTTGAATTCAGTGCTGCTAAAGGAGATGGTATTTTCAGAGTCTTTCTAGCTGTATCTGGTTGGGGCCTGATCTGAGCACTCCAGGGAGAATTTGAGACTGTACATCTGAGCGCCAGAAGCAGAAGCTCTCCAAGAATGGCTCTTGTGAAATTTATTCTCTTGCTGAAAGCGGGTTTGAGAGTGACTTAAAGAGCAATTGCATCAGCTTTCCGGCTCCATGGATGAGGTTGACTGTGAGCTGCGGCACACACAGCCCATAATGAATAAGAGAGAGATTTATTAGGGGATGTCATATTTGGTTAAGTACTTTTATGTAAGATGAGTATTTCCCTTGTACATATTGCATTTTCATTGGGTTTCCAACCATTTTCAATCCATTATTTTTAACTCCTTGCATTATATTGATGGTAAATTAATTACAACAATTACAAGTCAAAAACCTATATTGTCCAATTATGATTTAATTCATTTTAGCTGCTCCTTCTGAGTTTGGATAAAAAGCCAAAGCGGTTTTGAAAGTACTGCGATTTCCTCTCAAATCCTGTCACTGTGTGCTGTGGTTGCTTGCTGCTTTGAAGATGGAATGGGGACTCAGCGGTCAGCTGGCCAGCCTGGGTTCAAGTCCAGATTGGACAAACTGCTAGTGGTCGGAAACCTGGAGAGGTACGCAGGCTCTCTGGGCCTCTGTCTCCTCATCTGTAAAATGGGGCCAGTGACAGTCACTACTTCATAAGACCATTGTGAGAATTGAGCGAGTTAGTGTAGGTAATACCCTTAAAATGCATGGTGATGTCTCTGTAGGTGTTGCTCCAGGAGAAGCATGGCAGGTGGGTGTCTTCATCACTTTCTCACGGCTGGGACAAAATGCTCAATGCCTGCAACTTAAAGGAAGAGAGGTTTATTTTATCTCATGGTTTGCTGGCTCCAAGGCAGAAAGGAAGCGTGATGGAGGGAAACTGTCCAACCTGTGGCAAGCAAGAAGGAGAGAGAGACAGAGAGAGAGAGAGAGAGGGAGAAAGAGAGAGAGAGAAAGAGGGAGAAGGGAGGAGCCAGGGACAAGAAAACACCCTCTGGGTCATGCTGCCAGTGACCACCCCCGGCCAAGCCCCAGTGACTGCTAACACCAAGTCAGCAGTAGGTTTCCTATGGTCCAGTCATCTTCCAAACATGTGACACATTTCAGGGAACTTTTAGATCTGCATCATAAAAGTGGCTTATATCATGAGCCAGTTGCAATCAGTGGGTAGTGCTTTTCTGGAGTGCAGTGTGAAAACAAACCTAAAGGACCAGGCTGAGCCCAGCATAGCGAGGCAGGGATCCATCAGCGATGTCTGCCACGTGCACAGCAGTTGAGACAGATAACAAGCAGGGATCAAGATCTGCTAGGGGTGCACTCCCTCCTGTCTCCAGTACCCAGCATCATGACGCGTGACTCCTACAAACTACTTTCTGATAATGGGGCTGTGTCTTTGCATTTGCCATATCTGTGGCCAGCCCTGCCATGGACTTCTCCATCATTTAGCCTATGAATCCCCCTTTCTGCTTCAGCCATATTGGGCTTGGTTTTCTGTTGAGGAGATTAAAAAAAATTCTTAATTGATCTAAACAGAAGGCCAACTCCTGATAAGGGATTTTGTAAGATTGTCCCCAAGGTGAACAATATCGGAGCACAACCGCCTGATGCAGCCAGATCATTGAGGGCAAACAACACCCCCAATCTATTTCACCACTTCTGTCATAGCAGTGGTGATGCACCTCTTAGAACTTTTAATGCTACAAACAGCCCTCTGTGCCACGCGTGCCACCACTGGGTTACACCCTTGTCCCTGAGGAGTCCTCTCAGTGGACAGTGGGGTGAGCAAGGCATCCTGGTTCTTACTGATTACTGCTTTTCACTGACATATTCCTTCTTAAGATCTTGCTAATGTGATCAATTAGGCTTCAGATGAGCCTCCTGCCTGAGCACAGATTTTAGATGAATTCAGTCTAATCTACGGCATCTTGGTTTTACTTGCTGAGCTCCCCAAATGCAGGAGGCACCATCTGTGAACAAGTTGGAGGGTTTCTTAGGTGGAGATTCCAGTCATCTCGAGCATCTACAACCTGCCCAAGGCCACTCTGCCCTGGTTGATGTCCCTGCCCTTACACCTCTGTAATCTCTTCATGGCCAGGCTTCAGAGGTTGGCACACCAAGCCAGGCCTGACTTGTCACTGGGCCCTTCACACTCTCCTTCCTGGCTGTGTGTCTTCATTCTCATTGTCCCTCTACCTGAAAGGCCCCGAGCACAGCCATTGAGCACCTCAGTCTTTAATACTTTCTCTCTGTTTTGAATTTCCAGCACAATGTCAGTTTCAAGCCCTCCTCTCACACATGCCATGGGCCACCAACAGCCATCACAAGTGCCAGGTCTCCCTTACTAGACAGGCCATGATTTAGTCACTCTTTCTGCCTCACTCCCATGAATTCTAGATAAAATAAACCCTAGGTAAAGATAATTAATTAAAAGCTAGGTATCTTAAAGATACATGGTGTGGCTCTGTTGACCTCCAGACCAATCTGTTTCAAGCTCATGGGTCGGGTGAGACCCTCTGGTTCTCTCACTCTGTTTTCAGCACACTGCATTATATTCATTCCTGGAATCCCGTCTCCCCTTCTTCACCTGCTCCACTTCCGAGGGCCTCTGATTCAACCCTTCCGAGGATGAGTCCTGCCTGCACTGTTCCTCCACTTGGGGGCCTTGTCTGCTGGACATTTTTGCAATCTGAAGCATCCCCCAAAGATGCTCTTGTTCACTTCTGCAGCCTTCAAATCCAGCACACAGAGAGGCCAATGAATCCTTGGAGACCACTTGGCCACATGAAGAGTGCTTGATGGCCCCAGAGAGGTGTCTAATTGCAGGTAGCAGTCATTTCCTGAAAGGCTCCTCTTTCCTGTGGCTCTGAATGGGATCTGCTGAGATTCGTGGCTATGCACATGAGTGGACTGAATCATTTTGCTGCAGCTTGACACTAATGAGAGTATTTAGACTGCCTGAGCGGCTCCATCCCAGGCTAGACTCCCAAACTCCCCATTATTCCTGGCTCAGTGCAGTGGGGACACAGGACTCACTGGCCTGGGGCCAGAGAACTGTCAGCAGGAAGGCCAGCCCAGGATGGAATTAAGTCATATGATTTTTTTTCCCTCTCTTAGCATCACCAGCAGATGGAACAGGCGTTCATTGTTTTCCTTTTTCTGATTTTTCTGGGGCAGGAAGCTGCTTTCCCACTAAACCTCCAATGAAGATGAAGCCAGAGGAAAGCAGAAAAGCAGAGAAAAGAGAATGGGAGGCACAGGAAATAAGGAAGAGAAAGAACTGGAGAGCAGGATGACACGGACTGATGGGGTTCAGGGCCAGGCGAAGATAAGGATGCTTATTTATGGGACATTTGTGTCAAGAGTCAATTAGATCAGAGGATGCATTGACTTTAAAGACGCATCCTGTGTTAGTCCATCCTGGCATGCAAAGGAAGGGCATATCCCCCAACTGTGAGATCCACCTCCCACTGCCATGCCTCCTCTGAGATGCATTTTACTCATGCAACTTGGTGTAATACAATTGTGTTCCATACCTTGGCTTAATTGGTAAAGTGCAGAGGAACAAAGCAAATATTTGTGTATCTCAGATACTGCTCTTGTGATTAGGAGGGAATGTTTTTCAGTTTCCACATCTGAATTGCAATGCATGAGCAAAGAAGTCAATTTACTTTGGGATCAATAGATGTGTTCTCAATTGGCAGAGTGCTGAGGGCTTCCTTTTGAGAACCAGAGGTTGGAGAAGGGCTCAATCTCTAAATGCCTGGCTCCACTGAATATGGCAGCGGGGCAGTGGTGCTGCTTCTGTGCTGGGTGTTTTTCAGCCCAGGAGTGATAAAAACCTTCCCAGTGTGAATCAGCTCAGGGTTAATCTGGCAGAAAGGCAGGAATCTGTGGTCCTTGTTCCCTGGACTGCTTCCTCTGCTGCACAACTCCTGGGCACCCTGTGAACTGCAAAGCCATCCTGTACCACCAGGTGGAGGGGTCCACTGTCCACTGTAGATCCTTGGGGGCATTTGTTCTACCCGCCAAGTCTTAGAGATAACAAATGCAGTGCTGAACCACAAGGGCTGGTTTTGTTTTGTTTTGAGGTTGTTAAATTTTTAAGGTCTCTTCAGTTGCAAATAGAGGGAATCCACTGGAGCTAGATTAAGACCTAAAGGAGAATTTACCACAGGAACATGGATTTTCCAGAAGGGGCCTGCCGAATAGCATAGTAACACAACTGAGAGCCAACACCTTCATTCTGAACACCTCTCTTCAGAACTCTGAGACAGTACATTTCTGTTTTAAGCCACCAGTTTGGGGGACTTTATAATGGCAACCTTATGAAAGCTTATGAAACTTATAATGCAGATCTGTGGTGCTGATTCTCGACCAGAGCTGCCTGGACTCTAGGGGCATCTAATATCCAGCCCCAAGGAGGTGTGGGGAAGCAGATAAGGTCAGTCAGCAAAAGAGGGAGAAGTGAGACATCGTGAAAGCCAATCTCCATTGCAGTTTGATTCTCTGGTCTGAAAAATGAGATGATTCATTGTTGGTGTTGGTGTGAATGGGTTGAGGGGCACTCAGATAGGGTGTTATTTCTGGGTGTGTCTGGGAGATCTTCCCAGAGGTGTTAGCATTTGAATCAGTGGAAGGAATAAGGCACTCTGATTTCATCCTATGTGGTTGGCCACCATCTTATGGGCTGCAGGCCCCTGATAGAAAAAGGCAAAGGAAAAGCAAGTTTACTCTGCGTTCCAGAGAGACGACACTCATTTTTCTCCTCTCCTCAGACATTAGAACTCCAACTTCTCCAGGCTTTGGATTCTGGGATTTATAATCCCTCCTGACTCTCAGCCTCAGACGGAGGGTGACCCTGTCAACTCCACTGGCTCTGACACCTTTAGACTTGCACTCAGCTATGCAACTGGCTTCTTTGGTTCTTCAGACTGCAGATGGTTTATTGGTGGACTGTTCACCCTCCATCATCACATAATCCATACCTTTTAATAAATCCTCTCTCCTATCTATCTATCTATCATCTCTATTTATCTCTATCATTTACCTATCATCTATGTATCCATCCATCGTCCATCCATGCATATCTCTCCCCTTCCTTCCTCTCTCCATCCCTCTTCTCCATCCTATTGGTACTGTTTCTCTGGAGAACTTGACCAATAAAGAAGTTAAACATGTTATAGGACAAACTCATCTGATTATTTTTTGAAGGTGTTCAACTGAAATGCCCAACCACAAAAGACCTTCTCTTCCCTCCTATTTCCTCTCCCAATGCTCAAAGGATGCCCAAGTAGAGTAGACAGGATGACATCCATCCATGGCAGAAGAGGAAATGGGAAATTTGGGGTGCGTAGAGGAGGGAAAGAAAGCATGGGGCAGGGTGGGTCCTCTCCACTGCTCAGTGCAACCACTTGGGGCACCCTGTGAGTTTTGGGTGTGGTCCTTTGTATACAGAAGGGGACTTTTGGACATGTTAATTGGAGTGGGAACTCTCACATCACACTCAGCGTTTCCTCGCACTGGGACTCTACATTAACTGGACTTCATTGCTTGGATCTGTAGTGAGGAAAAGCTGAACCTGATTAATCCCCCCCCATTTTTTTAAAGATTAACAATTTTGTTTACCAATGAGAGGCTTCCTTGGCTCTTCCACTCTTTCAGCCTTGTGCTTCAACCCAGATGGTGAACAGATGTCAGACCCTGGACACTTTCTATTTTTTATACCCAGTACATTTATTAGAAAAGAAGAAAGTTATGAAATACCCTCATATCTTTCCTTAAGAAATTAGAAATAAATGATAGAACAAAACCACTAACAAATAGAAGAAAATAATAAAGATCAGAAAACACAATCCTTTATCAAAATGTCAGCATCATTTTTCATAAAAATTAGCATTTTGATTCTTACATTTCTGTAGAAATACAAAAGACTCAGAATAGTCTAAATAACTCTGATAAAGGAACAAAATTAGAGCGTCAACCCTCTCCAACCCCACGACTTATCACAAAGTTCCACCAATCTTGACAAAGCAGCATTGATACCAAGATAAACAAACCACTGAAGTACCAATATGAGGTCCCAAAATAGAGACAATTGATTTCTGGCAAAGATGCAAAAGCAGTTAAGTGGAGAAAGAATTGTACTATCAATGAATATACTAGAACAACTGGATATCTACATGCAAAAAACAAAAACAAAAACTAAAACAAAACCTTATAACACATCAAACATTTCTTAAGATATCCAAAAGTCAACTCAAAATGGGTCACAGTGGGTTAGTTAACATAAAGGCAAGTGTGACCTAAGTGATTTCTTTGGTTGAAGTCATTCTTTCTGGGACAAAAAGACTGTGACAAGGTGTAGAAGGGAAGGCAGAACCTACAGAGGTGTTCAGTGAAGGGAGCCATTGAATTTACTTCTGGACAGAACATGTGGGTGACAAAAGAGGCCACTGTGCTTCTTTTTTTAAAAAACTGTCTTAGCTATTTTTTATATGCATATACATAGTTTTTCTTTCAATTTGTCACACAAGTGAAACTACACGATGTTTACACATGTGTGACTTATTTATTACACTAATAAGTATGTTTTCAAGGTGCATTCATTTAAGTATAAAAGTGTCCAGTTTATCATTTTTTATAGCTGAGTAGTGTTCCATTATATAGAAATACCACATCTTTTTTTTTCCCATTCCTCAGTTGATGGGCATTTAGGTTGTTTCCAAGAGCTGGATATCATGAACTGTGTTGTTATAAATATAGGTGTACGTATATTGCTGTGGTATGATGTTTCAAACTCTTTTGGGAAAATACCCAGAAGGGGAATAGTTGGGTCAAATGGGACCTCCAATCTTAGCTTTTTGAGGAATCTCCACATTGACTTCCACAGTGGTTGCACTAGCCTGCATTTCCACCAACAGTGGAGAAATGTTCCTTTTACCCCACAGGCCCTCCAGCACTTGTTATTGGTTGGTTTCTTAATACTAGTCATTCGTTCTGGGGTGAGGTGGAATCTCAGTGTTGTTTTAATTTGCATCTCTCTAATGACCAGTGCTGTTGAACATTTTTTCACATATGTATTTTCTGTTTGTACTTCTTCATCTGAAAATTGTGTGTTCATCCCAGATGCCCATTTTTGGATTGGATCTTTAAAACTGGAAGGACTGATTTTTTTGAGTTCTTTGTACATTTTCAATAGTAATCCTTTATCTGAGGGACAGCTGGCAAAATTTTCTCCCACACTGTAGGTTGTCTCTTTACTGTGTTGGTGGTTTCTCTTGCTGTGCAAAAGCTTTTCAGTAGGATGAGATCGCAATCATTGATTCTTGCGATAGTTCCTGTGCAATCTGGTTTTTATTCATGAAGTCTTTGCCTACACCAAAGTCTTCAAGAGTTTTACCTACTCCATTTTCCAGCAAATTTAATGTTTCTGTTCTAATATTGAGATCTTTAATCCATTCAGATTTTAGCAGACCCTGAACACTTACCTCTTCCAGTGTCCACAACAAGCAGAAGACAGAGCCATTAGAGAGCAAGTGGCCAGCTGCCAGAAAGAATGGGTTCAGCAGCCCCATCTGTAGACTCATCAGGGGATTATTTTGTTCTTTGAGTGACACTTCCTGTGTGTGGGCACTAGTTTTAATTCCTTCTATATCAGTGCAGTGCTTGACTCAGAACAAATCTTTGATAAATGGTAGCAACAATGACCATTTTCCTAGCCTTTTTGCTGATGTTATGAAAGGGCACATCCGACAGATGTAGACTGGGATTATGTTGGTTAGGGTTCTCTAGAGGAACACAATCAAAAGAATACGTAAGTAAGTATACAAAGGGGGTTTATTAGGTGGGCTTACAAGATCAAAGGTGGGAAAGACCATGATGACCATCTTCAGACTCAATAGCCAGGAGTGTTGGTAGTTGCTCAATCTGAGGAACTGGCAGCCACACAACAACAGAGATCAGGGATGCAGTGCCCATCCACAGCTGGGGCCTGGAAGCTCCCTGGAGAGTTGCTGGTGTGAATCTGTGTTGAAAGACTGAATAAACTGATAACCACAAGTGACAGTAACAGTAAGAGACAGACCCACTCAAGCAGAATGGCTGTTCCAATGCAGTCTGACTTTCTCCTTCTTCCCTGTCACTCCATGTGGGCTGTAAGCCTGTTGGATGGTACCAGATGATACCGCTCATAATCAGGGCAGATCTTCCTATTGTTCAGTTGGCTGACCTATCTGCCAATCATCTCTGGAACCACCCCACAGACACACCCAGAAATGTGCTTTACTAACCTGCTAGTCAAGTTGACAATCAAGATTAACCATCACAGGAACGTCGTTACAAATCTGAGTGTGCAGAAAGAACTTGTTGGGATGATGAAGCTCTTGGCAAGTTTTCACTGTCAGATCTCAATGGTGTCTACCAGTGGTTGGGGTTACCTTAGGTCTAGAGACTGTGTGGACAACTTCTAGGAAAACTGAAGACCTTTAAAATGTAGACAGTCCTGCACTCAACCCAGCTGATAGACAGCTTTCAGCCTGAAGTATTTTGAAGGGTTTGTGGTGACCTCAGGGAGGCCCTCAGAGATCTGTCACACAAAGGAAAGCTTTCATAAACCCTCACGGACTCTCACGGATTTCAATGGGATTTAAGAGGCTGAGTGACGGATGTGAGGCAGGCACATGAGTGTGTGTGGATGTGTGTGCTTGAGAGAGAATGAGAGAGAGGGAGAGCTGTCATCTTGATTGCTCTTAAAATTGTTAGTGTTGTCAACAGAAGCAAGTTAAAAAAACTAAAACAAAAGACATCAGAATTTTTTTCCTTCTTTAGACAAATTCAGATCTGCACGAGGATTTTGATAAGCATATATTGGAAGTTTATAGCAAAGATCTCTTGTAAATATCATAAATTTTGAACACATGATGAATATAGTTAAAGTGGTTGTTTTTAATGTCAAAGATTAATAAAAAATAGTATTTGAAGAAAAAAGCACTACTGGATAATATTTGATGGAATAGGAATTTTTAAAAATTAATTAGTTAATTTCAGATGACCCTCACTTCAGCTTGCTGAATTCACTTATTCATCTATTTATTCATTCCACACACAGGAATCAAGTGGAAATCTTGCTTGGTAGCTCTATGTGGCAGTAAGCCTCTACTGGTCTAATGACTTGGGAAAATATGAAAAGCAAGCACTGCCCATAAAAAGTGAAGAAGACAAAGAAGTAAATGCTACATCTCCTGAGGTCAACATCTAGTCTCTCTTTTGATAACTGAATGGACTTGGGGGTCAGGAAACAAGTATTTATAGCACATCTCCTCTGGGTGGTCCTAACCTGGTCATAGAAAAACATGCACAAATAAATAAGACTTGAGACATAGCATTTGTCTTCTAGGAGCTAAAGAGTTGAACAAGAGAGTTAGAAGCCCCATCTGCAGACTTATGTCGTATTAGACAGCTTTATGTCACTTTGACAATATACCCAAGAAAGAAACAGCTTGTCTTGATTATTTTTCGCTTGTTGCCGAGACAAAATACCTGATGCCCAAAATTAGGGAAGAAAAGGTTTATTCTTACAGTTCCTCGGGAGTTTCAGTCCATAAAGTTGGCTCCAAGGCAGCATGGGGTGGCGGGGCTATTGTTCATGGTGGCTGCAAGCTGCAAGGCACGCCGGCGAGAGAGAGAGAGAGAGAGAGAGAGAGAGAGAGAGAGAGAGAGAGAGAGAACCGGAAGCAGAAGACCCACCTTCCCTTACACTGTATCTCAGCTCCACCCCTGGGCGTGTGCCAATCCCAGCACTAGACAACAAACTGAACACAAGCACTAGACTCAGCCCCATCAAAAGTATGAGGACTTGGGGGTACATAGTATTACCCAATACACAGTTTAAAGGATGAAAGATTTATTTTGGCTCAGAGTTTCAGTCCATGGTCAGTTGGCTTCATCATTTCTGGGCTTGTGGTCAGGCAGAAAATCATGGCAGAAGGGAATGTGGAAGGCAAGAAATAGAAAGAGAGCAAGACAGGCAGAGAGGAAATGGCTGGGGCCAGGATATAGTCCCCAAAGTTGTGCCCCCATGACCTATCCCCTTCTCCTATATTTCCATTCCCTCCCAGTAATGCCATCAGTACTGTTATCCACTGATGACATCAGAGCCCTCATGATCCAGTCATGTCCCAAAAGCCTATCAGCTGACAATCAAGTCCAAAGCACATGCCCTTTGGGGGACATTTCGGGTCCAAACCACAACATCTGGGCAGAGGAACCATAGGAGATGTGCCTCCAGAAGAGGACAAAACACAGCATGGAACTTCGGAGACACTTGGCAGTGGAGCACATGCTCGGTATGTAGGTTAAATGAGCTCTAAAACTGGCTCATCGAGAGGAGGGTGGATGGAAAGGAGGCATGTGGAAGGGGGAATGTGTTCCTGTCCCATCTGGAGGAAAGGCATAATTTTATATCCATTATAAAAGTAACATTCATGTGGTTAAAAAAAGTGGTTCTGGTGCACATACAAGGAAAAGTATTTAGAAATGAAAAGTAAAACACTTTCTCGTCTCCACCTGTAGGCTCACAGTGCAGATTTAATTGACTTTTAGAGATTCTCTTGGTCACAGACCTGGATAAAGGTGTGCTCCATTGGATCTGTGAGGATTGACTCCTGGACCTCTCTCCAGCACACACCAAAATCCACCATGCTTAACTCCTGCATATGAATGGCTTAGTATTTGCATATGAATGGTGAACTTTCTCTTTTAATCCTTTCTAAATTATTAGCAGTTGCTGAAATGTATATAGTGGTTGTATTTCATTGCTTAGGGAATAATAACCAGAATGAATAACCTGTACATGTTCATTACTGACATGGTCTTTTTCTTGGCAATATTTTTGATCCATGAAGAATTGAATCCGCAGATGCAGAACTTGTGTATACGGAGAGCTGGCTGCTCTACCCCTCATTTTGCCTCCATCAATCTAGATGGGTAATGTTGCTGCCTCCCTCAATGCTCACCACCTCACTTTTGTACTCGTGAATTAATATGTTTAATTCTTTTCTGAAACCTTAAAAGAAAAATCTTCTGAACTTTTGCTATGGGTTGATGAAAAAATCCAAAAATTCACAGTCGACTTTTACAATAGTTTGATTATGTACACAATATTCACTGAGGAATTGAGCAGTGTGAGTGGGCCCGAGGGAAACTTATAACTCTGTCATTAAGCAGTTGCTATGACAGAAGGCAAAGCCAATATGAAACAGGAAATAAGGGTGGAAAGACCCAGCCTGATCTTGGGGTGTAAGGATTTGGGCGGTGCCCGATCGGCACATACATATCTCACTAAGAAGTAATTGTGCTTAAGAATGACAAAAATATTCATCTTTTTTTCTACTCATGTATATCAGTTTTCAGATGGTTATTAAATTTTTTAGACATAAATAAATACCAAGTTGTTTGGACCTAACCACATAGGACTCTTAGATATTCCTTTTGGCCCAGAGGTGCCTTAATAAACACTGAGTCACTAAGAGTGATAAGAATTGAAAGCTTTGAAACTTCTTAGTCTCTGTTCTAGAAAATTCCTTCTGACTCCTGTATGGAGAACAGCTGGGAGGGACATAAGGGTGGAAGCAGGGAGTCAAGTCAGGAAACTATTGAAGATAGTAAGATAGGATACTGTACACCCTATGAGTTGTAATCATGGTGTTAATTAGGAAGGGGAATAAAGAAGTGTAGAGAAATGGATGGATTCAAAGCAGCTTGGCAGAAACTGGTGCTGCTGGAGGTGAGCTTGGGGAACTGGCTAGGTGTTGATGCCATTTGGTGGGAGAGGAAGAGTCTTGGAAGACATTGCACATAGGACAGTGATGGCTGCAAGCAATTTGATTTAAAGCATAATTTATCCCCTCACTTAATAAAGCATGGTTTCAGAGATGACTGTCAATTCAACAGCTCAATTATGTTATACCAGATTGAAATTTGTTTGGTTTTCCCTCTGCCTTTCTTGGACCTGGTCACTAAATACCTTGCAGTGTCAGATAGTAGAAATAGTGGATCTTCTCTCTCTTAACAGATCACTATTTGGACTATAAATTATATGAATCTAAAATTTCAGGTCTCATTTGCAAGCAGAATACCACACAGTTAATGCAGGATGATCATGTTTTCCTGAGTGTCTCTACTGACCAGTGAGGAACTCCTCTTCCCAGAAGCTTCTAGCATTTCCCATGAGCCTCTCTTTCCTGTAGCCTCTAGCACTTCCTAGAAGAGCTCCAGCATCTTGCCTTCCATGTTTCGTTGGCTAGGATTGGGTCATGTGCCTTTTATAAGCCAATCACTTACCAGGAATGTGCATGCCTACTCCTGATTTATTTCTGAATCAGTTTTGGGAGGAACAGGTGAAAAAATAAAATCAGAGCTCCACCAGCATGGAGTGCAGGAAAGCTGTCGGTTAGGCAACCAAGAGCATCTGCTGTGGAGAGGAAATTAAGAATTTTATTTTGGAATTGATAAGGTACATGGTAGGATGAAAGCTGGTTGGATAAGTGACTGGCAGTACAAACTTGACAAAAATCTGTGTGGTGTTTAAAGTCACTGGGATGGATGGGAAAGCTAGTGTGTACAGAGAGAAAAGACAAGGGTTTGGGATTAGCCTTGGGGATTCTGATATTTAGAAGCCCAGAAGAGCTGCAGGATATAAAAACTGAATAATTTAGGTAGTTGGGCTCCTTAAAGGCAGGGTAGGTATGTTTATCTAAGTGATGTCTTTGCCTAGAGACTTGGTGGATGTGGATGTGTTCCAAAGACCTGCCCACTTCCCTGCCATGCACAGGCAGAGCACACATGAGGAAGGTTGTAATATTCACAAGTACCAACATGCAGAAACTAAGTCGGGGGTGAGCTGCATGA
Organism: Dasyprocta punctata; assembly: GCA_004363535.1. NCBI lineage: Eukaryota > Metazoa > Chordata > Mammalia > Rodentia > Dasyproctidae > Dasyprocta > Dasyprocta punctata. The sequence goes on along the minus strand of RJWM01001870.1, from coordinate 67,679 downwards.
GAGTGCAAACCATGAGGTTTGTGTGAATGAGAGAGTGAGGCACAGCTTCTCTAGGACAGCAGTGTTTGGAAGACCATGTTCAAACATTATTGAAACTATCTTATTAACACATAACTATGGTTCTTTAGATTGAACGTACCCACCCTTACAGCCACATATCAGAGTCCTGGGGTGGATCATTTTGGGTTGTGTTATTTCCAACTGGAGTTGCTGTCACTTTTTGTTCCAGACTCACGGTGCAGTCTGGAGTTGCCTCAGTCCCTGCTAAGCATTTTTCTCAAGCCTTCATCTTCTCCCCAGGCAGGTTGCCTGCTGCCTTTAGGAAGCAGCTGCAAGGAGGGAGGCTCACTTGTCTGATTCTAAGTCTGTTCTTTGCACATGAAGATTCGGACATGAGAGCCTTTCCAAGGCTAAGGGAGGATGGGTCCCACCATTTCTTGGGCATGGTTTGAATTCTCCCACATGTGTCACCAATAGCACTGGTGTCCTTATCTAAAAAAAGACAAAACCCAGTATAGTGGCACATTCCTGTATTTCCAGCACTCTGAGAGACTGAGACAGGAAGATCACAAATTCAAGCTCAGTCTGGGCAATTTAGAGACTTAGTGAGACTCTGTCTTTAAAAAAAAGCAAAGGCTGGGGATATATCTCAGTATGAAGGCTCTGGGTTTAATCCCTGGTGATGCCCAAATGAAAGAGAGAGAGTAGGACTGACGGGGGAGAACCAGAGAACAGACGACCACAACAGTGACAGAGATTGCAATGGTGCATCAGTAAGCCAGAGGATGGCAAGGATGGAGTGCAAATTCCAGCAGCTAGGAGAAGTAAGGAAGGATTCTTTCGGATAGGGTTTATAGGGCACCTGGTCCTGTTGACACCCTCAGACCTAGAATGGTAACTTCAGAAAACCATCAGAACCTCATCTCACCAAGGCCAAAGACAATGCGTCAGTGCTCTTCCCCTTCTTCTCTTTTTCCTTCATTCTTGTTGGAACCTTTTTATGGACTAGCAAACACCAATTCCTCACCCCAACATAGGACAAAAAAAGGGACTCTATGCAAATATTGGGGAGTGATGCATTAGAGAGCATTTGGAATTTTATTTTTTCTTGAGACAGGGTCTTGATATGTAATTCAGGCTGACCTCGAACTCACCTGGTAGCCTAGGCTAGTCTCAAACTTGTGACAATCCTCTTGCCCCAGCCTCTGGAGTGCTGGGATTATAGGCATACACTACCATGCCTGACTCGAGCATTTGGATTTCCATGCTATGTTAGTTATCTATTGCTGGGTAACAAATTATTCCAATACTTCATGGTTTATAATCACAAGCATTTATTATTTCCTAGTTTCTGGGGTATGGAAGCAGCTTAGCTGGGTGGTTCTGGCTTAGTCCCTCATGAGCTTGTCATCGAGGTGTTGACTGGGGCTGTGGTCATTTGACTGAGGTGGAAGATCCACTTCTAAATGTACTCAAGTGGATACAGGTTGAGCATCCTCTATGTGAATTCTCTGTGTGAAGTGCTTGGGACCAGGACTGTAACAGATTTTGGATTTCTTTTTCAGATTTTGCAATATTTTGCAAGAGGGCACACTGTGACATATCTTGAGGGTGGGATTCGAGTCTAAATGCACAATTCATTTTGGCTTCACGTGACCTTATATACTCAGTCTGAAGGTATTTTACATTGTGATTTGACAGTGACTAGTCACATGAGGCTAGGTAGAAATTTCCATTGTGGTGTCATGTAGATGCTCAGAAAGTGCTGGATTCTGGAGCATCTCAGATTTCAGGTTAGGAAGGCTCAACCCATATTAGCTGGAGTCCTCAGCACCCTGCTGTCTGTGGGACAGAAGCCTGGATACCTAGCAGCATGTGACCCTCTGGAGTGTCTTCATGACACCACAGTGGCTTCGTCTCAAGTGACTGATCCAAAGGAGAGCAAGGCAGAAGCCACAAGATCTTGTAGGATCCTGCAGTGGGGCTCACCTTCAGGTCTGCCTTGTGCTGTTGGCCACACAGACCAACCCAAGAAAGTGCGGGCTGCACAGGGAGTGAGCACCAGGAGGGGGCTCACCAGAGGCCGTGAGGGAGCTGCTTGGCCCCATGCACATGGCTGGCTGTCCCACGGGTTCAGGGCCGGATAGTGACTTCTGGGAGCAACCACAGTAAGAAGCAGATGCAGTCCATCTTCCCTACTGTGGTGGCCATGCTGGGTGGGCCCCCCCAGGATCCTTCTGGGGTCAGTACAGATGTAAGGGGAGCCTGCGAGCCATGGCCCGAGAGCACCAAGGCCTGGGTTGTTATGGAATGGTTTAACTACCTGGAGGCCTCCCGCAGGTGTCGGAGGAACCATCCAGAACAGCAGTTCTCAACCTTGGATGCACAGCGCCACCTCCCAGGGAGCCTTACAGAGTCCTAACGCTTGAGTATCATTCCCAGCAACTCTGAATAGATGACTCTGGGAAGTGATTTGGGCACTGAGAATTTTCAAAACTCCCTGAAGCCTGAGAGTCACTGATCTGAGAGTGAGGCACTTGGAGTTTCTTGCTTCCCTGAGCGAGACGCCATGAAGACAGAGCTTCTGCAGTTCCCAGGCACACACACCTGTGTAGATGCCGCCTGAGCAGGACCACAGGGCCCTGGACCCTGGCTCGCTTGCTGGGCTTCTCTGAAGCTCTTGAATTGAGCTTCGGAAACTGAGCCCTCTGTGCACCAAACATAAATCAGAACCTGTTCTCCTTTGTATTAAAGTTTGATTTCTTTTCTCCTCAGCTCGAAAGAAATCGGTTCTACATCACTTTCAGATGATACTGACTCAGTTAAATGCAATTTTGACTAAAGCCAAATTGCTTAATTAGACAATAGTATCAGAGAAATTGACCATTATATCTGGTTACTGACTTTTCAGATGGCCTGTATTACCATTTATATTCAGATTGTTCTTAGAAGCTATTTTTAATAGCCTAATGGCTTTTTAATTTTCAAATCATTTATATTCATCAGCTGGAGTGCAGAAATGATTCAGATTGACTCTCATCGTCGTGTGTCTGTTCCGTCCTCTTTAGACATTAATTGGTTCTACTTGGAGTAAAGCTGTGGGAAGCAGGCGGTTCACCTTATTTATGATGTCAGAAGGGGCACACCAGGGAAGAAATGAACTTTGGGCTCAAGGCCATAAAAATAACAAGAAAATAATGCTGTTTATTGAATGTCTACTCTGTTCTAGGCGATTTATGTAGATTGGTGCTAATGCTCTCAATAATCCTATAATGTCCATATTATTATCTTCTTTTAGTGTAGACTGGAAAATAAAGATTGGGGTTGGTAGTATGTGGCTATTATCATTACTATTGACTCCATTTGACCCAGGCTGCACACTGCAGCTTATGCTAGGTCTCTAAACAATTTTTAATGTTCCCTTTCTCTCTTTTAGTTACCCCAAAGTTGGTTTAACACTGGACTAAACGGTTACTCTCCTTTCAGAGAGGGCAGTCAGACTTTGTGCAGAGAACTTTTAATGTCCTGTTACATTCAAACATCACAAAATCCAATGCGTACTCTTGCTGTTCTGCTTTTACACACAAGGAAACTGAGGCACCGAGCATTAAGGCCAAGGTGAAATCAGCTGCAGAAATAACAGAGTTGATTAACAATAGAGTTGGGTTGTGAGTCCTACCAGTGTCATCTGTTATACATTCTCTGTTATACAAAGCTGAATATCAATCAATATCATGATTTCAAAAATCTGAACCAAGGATAAAGTCCCATGAGACTAATTATTGGGTCACAGTAACAAAAACACTATTATAACTACAAGAACATTGAATTGTTTTGTTGTAGTGGAACTTTGTTATCATGAGTAACCTGCAGGAAATCACATTTTTTTCTGTTGTTCAGAGCTGTACAGGAAATAGTTCTTTGTATTGGATTAGCCAGAAGCAGTTGTGCTGTGGAAATCACGAGGCAGCTGGACAGAATGTGCATAAAGCCCTCAGTTCCTCCAGGCTCAATTAGAAAAACTCAATGACTGTCAGTCATTCTGATTATTCCTGGGACCTCAGGCTGCCTGTATGCAAATATAGCATCCTAAGCTGTATTTGGGATGGTGGAGCCTCCTGGATCCGTCCATACCTGGCATGCCGTGTTCAACATGGGGTACCCCACTGAAGGAACTGTGGATTGCATACAGATGAGGGTGACCAGAATGGACTGTAGGACACTTGTGTTTGTTAGGTTAGGAGGCAAGAAGACTCAGGGCAGGGCCGGAAAGTGGGCACTGAGGCACTAGAGGACTCTTGTCAGGCTTGTTTTCTATGACCACCTGACAGGGACCCAGCAAGCAGCAGTGTCCCCATCTCCACATGTGCATGGTTGCATTCCCTCTGGGGGAGGCAGTGGAGGGGTACCTGGCTGGGTTGGGTGATACACCATTTTGCTTTCTGTCCTTGGAGCCTAGTTGTGGTTCTCCTCACCTGCTGACAGCGTAAACATCCACAGAAGCTTTGGCCACTGACTGGATTCCTTAGCCCCTTGAGGCCTCTGTTGGCCTCCTGTGACCACACAGTGTTTGCTAGGGTTTTTGCAAATTCCTAGAGGCTTGAATTGTGTGCTTCTCTTTGGCTGTGAGTGCTTCCTTCATGCAGTGACTGGGCCACCTTTAGTCTGTCTTGCCCTCTGTGAACTGCACAAATCAGTGTCAAGGTTACTTAGACAGAGATACTCTGGTATTTGAAGGATGGGTTTGCATATGTATTTTGTTCAAAGAAGGGCCAAATGTGATTTAATAGACTTCTGAGGTCTTGTTTCAACTTTGAATTTAACACTAAAATGTCTTTGGCAATCCATCACAAGGGAACTTTTCCTAACCTTTGACCATAGGTCATTTGCTGTTTTGTTCTCTCTCCCATCCCCTTCTTTTTCTGTGTTCTTATTGGCAGCAAATTTCTTATATAAGGGACTTCAGTGAACTCTCTCACTGTCTTATTCCTTGCCGACCTCCAAGTCCCAGGACAATGACTTTGGAATGTAAGAAACACATAAGATGCCATTATTTGAAGCACTCTTACAGTACTTACTCTTAAACCTCCAGTGTGTGTCATTGATTTTCTATTCTATGCAGTGTTATGCTCTGCTGTTTTACTCCCTCCTATTCTATTGCATTCAATTCCATTTATATCAAAATTTTAGTCATGTTTCACTAAATTGATTACAACCCATTGGTCTATTAGAACTTGAACATTTCAAGGCACAGTTCCTGCCCTTTCAGAGTGATTTGCCCAGTACTTTTCTTCCACTGTTCTGATTATGCGAGCCCAAGCATACAAAGTTTTCACTGGCAAGGTCTTGTCTTTGAATTCCCTACACCAGTGAGATCAGCACATGGCCAGGTCAAGTTGATGTGGCACTTATTGATCAGTGGAACGATCAGGGTCTTCTAAACACCATTACAATCTGAAAGTGACTGTTTCAGAACAAGAACAGTAGGATAAGTGCCATCTATAGCTGCACTAGTGGCTGAGCGGGGAAACCTTTTGTAAGTGGGAATGTATTCATTCCTTGAAGGCCAGTTCATTGAAAAGTGCTTGTTGACTGGATTGGCACTCTACCTTATTTCTGTAGAAATTAAAGGCACAAAATACATTAGTCCTTGAGGAGCTCAGGAGTTGACAAAGAATGAATTTATAAAGCAGCAGGATGGATGTACGAGGCAGTGCGATTGGGTCGTGCACGAATACTAGAGAACTAGAATGCAGAGGGAAACAGCAGGGACAAGGTGCTCTTCAGACTTGGTCTTGTAAGTTGAATCAGTGCAAAGGGAAGCACAGCTGAAACCACAGGTGCAAAGGCCATGAGACCTGCAAGCAGCAAGTGTCTGGGGCAGGGGAGTTGGTTCTGCATGGTTGGAATATGGGATGTGAGGTTGAGAGTGGCAGGAGATGAGAGGCTGGGGTCAGACTGCAAAAGATCTGGGGTTTTAATGGGAAGCCATTCAATGGTGGTAAGCCATGGAGTACAGAGGTTGGAGCAAAGGTAAAGAGTCTTGGGGAGGGCATCAGCCAGGAGACAAGGGAATTCTGCCTCCAGCATGTGCCCCAGCTGAGCAGTGACCTCCAGGCCTGGATGTCTTGTTTGTAGAGTCATCAAGTGGCTTCAGCTGTGGCGGTCAGGGTTGTGCCTCCTAAACAACAAAGCCTTGATCTGGCAGTTTCCTGGAGAGGCTCAGCCAAGAGCAGAAGGGCTCTGCACGGCCCTCGTTGATCCTCCCAGGAGGTTGGAGAGGAGGAAGAGAAGGTGAGGTTTGCAGTGGGCTTTGGCTGAAATGATGAAAATATCTGACCTCAGCCTCCTGCTGAATGAGCAGCTAACGATCCCTTCTTGATGATTAGGCAGTGATTATCAACAGCCAGCCAGAAGTTAATTGTGTGCAGTCTTGATCTTGCCAAGTGAGTGCTTTGCAGGATCACAGGGCGTTACTGGGAGAAACCAAGAGGAATCGTTAGTTCAGTTTTTCCTTAATGTGCATCATTGGCAATTTTGAGCAAGTCCTTGGCAAAATGGGAAAGAAAATAATTTAATACACATTAGATATAATATTCAATGGTAGTATGGGATACACTCTGTATTATTACATCATCCATTAACTGGGCCCTCCTTTCTCTTCCCCTATCTGTTTTGGTTTTCATTAGTCAGTCTGGTCTGTCTCGAGTCTGTGGCTCAGGCTCCCGGGCTCTGACTTCCATAGCAGCCAGAGCGGACAGTGGGACTGCACTGCATGGCAGCAGAGCCTCTGCTCTGGCATCCATTGCATGTGGCAGTGTGGTACAGCCTGGGTTCCCTGTTGGGACTCCTGCCCCAGGTGCCTGTGCAATGCCTGTCTGTGGCAAGTCTATACCTACTCACTTCCATCACCACCTCTTATAGTCCTAGATGACCCAAGAAATGGGAGATGAGGGTCTGGGGGCCCATCACTTGGAGACTTGGTTGACCCGCATGTCTATCTGAGGCTTTGGAAGCTATTTTAGACTCTTCACATAAGGAGCCAACTACATACCTCTTGTAGAACAGAGCTATTGTCTGTCCTATATTTACCATATTGGCCTGGGAGACTCTGCATCTTGGAGGGAGAACAACACCATCATGAGCCACCTGCCAGTTTCTTTCTTCCTACTTCTGTTGTTTCCAGGATTTGCTTATGTCAAAGATGGAAAGTGCATGGGAAAACTGGTGAAGGGCTCCTCAGTGCAGTGGCAAACATGTCTGCTATGGAGTTTAGGATACAAGTGCTTACTCTCACCCTTTGTTTTTGGCTGAACAATCCTCTTCACCTTCATCAAGTCTTTGTCACTGAAATCTCTGAGTTTTACTTTATTTGGAAAATGGACCCTTGCAGATGTGATTCAGTTAAGGACTTTGAGATGGGATTATCCTGGACCATCTAGGTGGGTTCTATCTTTGTAAGATTGTTGCTCAGATCTTTGTAAGAGGGAGGCAGAGGGGAATTTGTTATACCCAGAGGAGAAGGCTGAGTGAGGGCACAGATTTGAAGATGCTGGCCTTACAAATTGAAGTGATGGAGCTAAATGTAAAGATTGCCAGCAGTGATTAGAAGCTGGAAGAAGGGAAGGATGGATCCTCTCTCAGAGTGGAGGGGGCAAGGGCCCCTGATGCTTGATTTCAATCTGGTGATACTGATTTTAGACTCATGGCCTCTAGAAATACCTCCTTTATAAAAATCATCACTGGTGACCACAGGTATCTGTACTGGGGATGCCAAAGTCAATGCTGAGACTCAAGACCAAAGTCAAGGATCTGATACTACTATGGTTGGAATCCAAAATGTCCCCCAAAACCTGATCGTGTTGAGGTCTTTGTTGCCAGTTGATGGGATTTGAGGAAATAAACAGATCATGATGGCACTAATCTTATCAATGGAGTCATTGTTGATGGGTTCATTGGTGAATGTGCAACTAGGAGGTTGGCCTGATTGAAGGAAGCAGGTGATTGGGGTGTGACTTGCAAAGGTATAACTTTCCTCTGGCTCTTCCTGGTCTCTCCTTCCTGGATACTGTGAGGTGAGAGGTCTCCCTCAGCCATACTTTTCTGCCTTCAACCCAAGTAACCATTTACTGAAACCTCTGAAACCATCAGCCAAAATATCCCTTTTCACTTTAAAGTTATGCAGGTCAGATATTTTATCCCAGCAAAACAAAGGTAGCTGATATTTTAATGCCCATTTTTGGATCTTATTTCAGGCATCCACCATGGCTTTTTGTTTTCTTGAGTTTAAAGAACCCAGACCATTCTGATTACCAGGTGACTAGCAGATTTGACTAATCTACAAAGCCAGAGCATGCATCAGGAAAGGCAGGGCGTGGGAAAGGCTGTACCATGAACATTATGCAGAGATCATGATAGAAGGAGGAAAACTGCCTTTACTGTACAACAACTCCTACTTTCAGCCATACACAACACTCTGCCAACACACATCCTATGCCAGAGAGTGCAGCCTGACCAGGAGTGAAAGAAGAAATTAGCCAGTCATGGCTGCTGACTTAGATGTGCCTGGCCTGGGAAGGTTCTTTCTGTCTTGTCCTTGAGGGTCTTTGGATCATGAGTCACTCAGCTTGACAGATGCATATTTGTGTCTTTCCCCATGGCTAGCAGCTATGTTCAGTAAGTACCTAGAATTAAGTAGAACCTGCAAACCAACTTGGGAAAAGTGAGCCACCTCTGTTGAATACAGAAAGGCCTGTACGTGGAGAGGGGATGGTGGCTTGATCATGGAGAAGGGGTCTTTCCTGATTCCAAAGCAAGCCTGATCTCTTGACTGGCATATCCCCTCCTTACGACAGAGGCCAGAGCCAAATGGGGACCACCAGACTCTCAAACAGGTAACCCTGTTTAGAATGTCTCCTCCTTCTTTGAGCTGATCATTGCCTTGAAATCAGTTTTCCCAGTGGTTTCTCTATTGAAGGGACCATGAAAACGCCCACCCTCCAAACTCCACGCACAGAAAGTCTAGGGGCTGCAGCTCAGGTTGGCATCCTTCTGTGACCCTGTGGAGACAATGTCAAGTTCCATCTCTACAAATATCTGCCTCTTCTATGTTTCTGCATTGGAGAGGACAGGCTGAGGAGCTGGGGATGTAGGTCAGTGGTAGAGAACTCGCCTAGTATGCATGAGAACCTGGGTTCCAGCCCAGAACCACAGTGAAGAAAAAGACAGGACAGGCTGAAAAGAGAGACAGGCTAGACAGATCATAGTGAGACCTGTGGACCACTTCAGAAATGGGAATGTAGTGACACTGGAGCAGTTTGTGTGGCTTTGGCTAAACAAGGGCATTCTCTGCAGAACCAATGAAATCACAAAGTTCACACTGATGCCCTACTGCTATACAAGCTCACACCATACTCGCGTTTTACCGGTTTCCCAATTACTTCCTTTGCAGCCAGAATCGTGTTGCATTGAAATTTCAGATGTCGTCTGCCTTCTTTAGCTGTATTTTTTCCTCTTTTCTTGACTGCCATGGCTTTGACATTGAAGCTGAATTTTTAACCTCATCTTATCTCTGAACTCTGGTCTTTGTGAGAAAAATCCTTGTCTCTGTTGAAATATTTCCTTTGTCTTGTTTCGTGTCTTGTGATCCTTGTTAGCAACTTGTGGGCAGTGCTGGCCTGAAAGCCTTGGAAATTATTCTCTTTCTTCTTTGATGATTTCCTCATTAGGTTGTCCCCAGGAACTGCATTTATTCCCAGGGAGATTCCAAGGGCCTGTATGATTGTCAGGAGAAGAAAGTGACCTCTAATCTCCTTGGAGTGTCCACCATAAAGGAGATGTTGAAGGTATTTCACTATATAACATGGTATCTGCTCATTTCAGTATAAAGAAATAGATGCTTTTCTCCAATGACTAGTTTTTCTCTTTTTTTTTTTATCTCAAAGATACTGTTAGCTATTTCAGCTTCCTCTCTCACATTATTTATGAAATATGTTGGTTCCTCATAGTAAGTGTGTGGAGCTTTTCAACGTTTTCAGCCTTATATTCACAGTATTCCTCACTTGCATTGATTAGTTTTCTTCATTTATTTTCCTTTGACATTATTTTTATACACTATTATTTTTATACTGTAATGTACGCTCTGTCCAGTATACAAAACTGTGATCAGAAAATACAGTGAGTGTTTAAATTTTTAAAAATTTATCACAGGAAAAGACTCATTAGCATTAATCCCCTGAACATATTTCCCCTCATTTCACAAACGTTTATCTCACCATTCTTGCTACTTTCTGAAGCAGCTCTAGAAGTCCTTTTTTTCTTTTTTTTTTTTTTTTTTTTTTTTTTTTTTTTTTTTTTTTTTTTTTTTTTTTTTTTTTTTTTTTTTTTTTTTTTTTTTTTTTTTTTTTTTTTTTTTTTTTTTTTTTTTTTTTTTTTTTTGCGGCACCGGGGATTGAACTCATAGCCTCGCTCCTGCCAGACAGGCGCTTAAGCTGTTGAGCCAAACTCCCGGCCCTGGTTTTTTGAGGCAGGGTCGCACTATGTAGCTCAGGCCAGCCTTGGGCTCACGTTGTGGCCCAAGCCGGCCTCGAACTCACAACGCTCCACCTACTAGAAGTCCTTTTTTGTGAGTATCTTTAGTTGCACTGTCCTGGCTGCCTTGATGCCCTGAATTGATTCAAAACATTTCCGTTTCATGGCCATTTTGACTCAGGGGGAGAGCTAGAGTGTACATGACACCAGATCCAGTGAATAAGGTCAATGAGGACACCCGGCCATGCTTTTATGAATCTACTCTTCTGATGGAGGCCACTTGGCAGCTGCACTCACATATTTTTGATCACACCTCCTTCCTTGCCTCTTCCATTTCCTTGTAGCCTCTAGCAATGTGGCTGAGTCACTCCAGTCTCTGCCTCTGTGGTCACATTGCCTTCTCTTTTGTGTCGGTCCCCAATATCCCCTACCTGCTTCTTTTTTAATCATAGATGTTCAGGAAAAGGAGTAGGACTCACCCAGATAACCAGGATAAACTTCGCTTTAAGGTCCGTAATTTAATTACATCTTTTTCCACCTAAGATAATTTTCACAGGTTCTGGGGAGTAGGACATGAATATATCTTTTGGAGGGCCACCATTCTGTCCCCTTCAGAAGGGGTGGGAATTAATGACACTCCTGATTTAACACAGTCCTGTGTTCACTGTGCGTTTTGTGTGGTGCCTCTTAACTTCAAATATAAATCATCTTTTTAAGAAGCACTGCCTAGCTGGGCGTGGTGGCGCACGCCTTTAATCCCAGCACTTGGGAGGCTGAGGTAGGTGGAGTGTTGTGAGTTTGAGGCTGGCTTGGGCTACAACGCGAGCGCAAGGCTGGCCTGAGCTACATAATGCGACCCTGCCTCAAAAAACCAGGGCCGGGAGTTTGGCTCAGTGCCTTAAGCACCTGCCCTGGCAGGCATGAGGTTGTGAGTTCAATCCCCGGTGCCAAAAAAAAAAAAAAAAAAAAAAAAAAAAAAAAAAAGAAGCACTGCCTTAGATTTGGTAAAACAATAGTCAGTTGGAATGTTTTAGTTACTTTTCTTATTGCTGAGGCAAAATACCTGACACCCAGACTTAAAGGGGAGAAGGTTTATTTAGCTCATGGTTTGTAGAGGTTTTAACCCATAATCAGCTGGCTCCAAGGCAGGGTGGCATGGCACAGGGGTTAATTGTCCATGGCAGCAGAAGACAGCAAAAACAACAAGAGCTAAAGGGGGAGACAAACCTCTGTCTGCTCTTTATATTGTATTCAGGCTACTGGGATTAGGGTGTTGCCAATACAATCTGTGGGCTGATCCAGCAATCACCTACACTTAAACCAGCACACTTAGTCATACCATTGCCCTATGAATCAATCACATGCTCTAGATTCAGTCACCTCTGAAAAAGTCCTATGGCCACATGAGACTTTGGAGAGACATCTAGACACAAACCATAACACAGAACAAAATAATACAAAACAATCTTAGCACTTGATGAAAGATTCTGACATCTTTGCCTATCTTTAAGATCACTCTCTTCACCAGTTTTCATTTCTGAATTATAAAATTCATTAATTTAATTTGTATTCATTGAACATCCTTATAACAATCCAACCAGTCAGATGTCTAAGCAATTCCTTTTTCAATTTTGGCTTATTAAAAATGGGTGTCAGAGTTTCAACTTTGCTCTTGACTGTAATAGCTTGAACTTGTTTTTTTTTTTTTTTTCCAGTTATCCAGTAGAGACCAGGGCTTGTCGAATGCCAGGACTGAGATCTTGTTTGCTTTTGTGTGAAGCTTACCTCTCAAATTACCCAGTTTCTTCTTTGAAAAGAACATTTAGCCTTGGACCTATGACTGGGCTAGTCATATAGCTTATATTTAAAAGTATTTTTGTTGAGGAAACATTCTGTGTCTTTGTTTTTGCTTTAGATTTCCAGGTTTTTAAAGTAAGAAGGGCATGTGTAATTAGTATTTATTTATTTATTTATTTGTTTTGGGGGGCAGTACTGGGGATTGAACCCAATATGTCTTTACACCAAGCTATGTTGTCAGCCTTCTTTTTTTTATTTTGAGATAGGATCTTGTTAAACTTATTAAGTTGTCCATGCTCGGCTTGAACTTGAAATCTTTTTAAAAATACTTACTGAGTTGCAATCATTTAAGATTTTTTAAAAAAGCATTAATGAGTTAAAAGATTCTCAGACTATTCTAGAGCAATGGTTCATGTGAGCATTATTTTCCCATTGGACTGGGAGCAAGATTGAGTCCCCAGAGGATCATGGTAGGGGTTTCCCTTGGTAGTAGCAGAATGGAGACAGGAATTTAGGTCTCCTTAATCCTAGGTCAGCTGGCCAAGGGCTTCTGCTGTATCATCTCAATCTTGGGAAGATTCCAGAGAGTTGGAAATGTCCCCAGAGACCTCACTTTTAGCTATTTGCAGGGAGTAGGCAAAGAGCAGAGAAATCTTCCTGAACATGTACTTTAAAAAAACAAACACCACCAATTTTCTATTCTGTTTCAGCACTGCCAGACTGTCTCCTCTCTGGACCTATGTTAATTGATAACACCTGCCCAGCCCCTGCTAGGTCTCCTTTTGAGGTCTTGTTTCCCCTTCCACCATTCCCTTGGGTGGGCACCCAAGACAGACCCTTGAGTCTTCACCTTGAATTTTCACCCTGGAGAAAAACCCAAGTGTTCATGGAGTCATCCCCCACAGTTCCACAGGTTGATCTGGGGTAAATTATTAGCTCTATGCTGACTTGTAAACGGAAATCTATATTTTGACTAGTTGTGCTCTGTGCAACCCTTGTTGTCTTACCTTGTGAATATTGATTGCACTTAAACAGGCTTTTGCCCCAGGCCTGGTTAAGGCACCAATTAGACCTCGACTCTTCTGCTGTTGGCGTGGGACTATATATGATTATGTACATGGACCTGTTCCAACCTGCTGCCCTTTCTAGAAAGGAAAGATGCTTTATAGTGAATAATTTATTGGAAACTCCTTTCTAACACAGAAAAAGAGCTGACTGAACTCACCAAGATGTAACAGCTATTCATCAGAGCACCTTAATAACCTGTCGTTTCCAGACTCCATATTCTGTCTTCTCTCATGAGCCCATTTTTGCTTAATGAAAGAAATCTCTCTTGGAAGGAGTTGGAGGTAAGGAGGACTCCTCAGGTAATGTTCCGAATTCCCAACAAGATAGGTGGACCCTTGAGATTTAGTTTGATTTAGCAAATGGCTGAACAAATATTTGATGGATATAGGAGGGTTTTGCTTAGGTGATTTATTTGTACTTACTCTATGATTATGAACATTAACAAGAAAATTTTAAAAAATGTTTTTAAAGTCATCAAATGTATTCTTAAAACATTTCTTCCTGCTATTTTTTTAATTCAGAAAGATGAAAGATTAAGAAAATATAGAGGATAACCTAACAAATGCACTACCACTCATAACAAATAAATGCAAGTCTTACTGTAATGGTTTTAGATTTTTTTAAAGATAAATTTGAAGTACCACTGAGGCAGGAGATTAGGGTGTAGTAAAGCAGCTGGCCCAGTGTGCATGACGTGTCAATCACAGAGTTACACCTATGCAGAACAGCTTAGGAGCCCTGACCCTGGAACCAATCAGAGAATGCTACCTTCAAGTCTTCTGGCACAAGATTAAGCAGGATTTTGATAGGTCAGCTTGGTGCTGACGTCAGATTGGGCGTGTGAAAGATGGTAGCCATTAGCCTTGTGGCCCCTGTGAGCCTCTCCACTCTGCAGAGTGTATGTCTTTTCCTACTTTAATTGGCTTGCATTCACTCTACAAAGCACTTCTTTTCAGAGCAAACTTCTTATCCTCCTTTTAATAAATGTAAAGCCTCACTACTTTGTTGTCCAGTTCTTTGTCCAGGACAGCAAGAGTCTGGAATGGATCCCTGGGAAGAACACAGCACCCCAGTACCTTAGTATAAGCATTCGTATTCCTACCTAACATCATCACTCTCTTTCTTTGATTGCAAATGCTGTCATATTTTGGAGTGCCCTCCCACTTCCTGCTCAACCACACCCTACAGTCTGTACCTGTGGGATCTGCATCTGCAGGTTCAACCAATCATAGATCGAAAACATTTGAAAAAAATTATCTGTACTTTTTTCTTGCCATTATTCTTTGAATGATACACTAGAGCAACTATTTACATAACATTTACATTGTATAGGATATTATAAGTAATCTAGATCTAATGATTTAAGGTACACTACATGGGATATGTTAGTCACTTTCTTGTTGCTGGGATTCATTATGTGACACCTACAACTGAAAAGAGGAGAGTTTTATTTTGGTTCACTCTTATAGTTGGTTGGTTCCAGGGCAGATTGACATGGCAGAGGGGCATAGTGGAAGAAAAGCAGAGATTGAAGGGAGGAGCCAGGTAGGGAGAGTTCAGCCTTCCAGATCACACCCCTCGTGACCTGCCTCTTTTGACCAGACCTCACCAGCAAATCAGCTAAAGTGGCTCCCAAATTCAATCTTTTCTAAAAGTTCCACCTATGGGCACATGAAGTTCTTGGGGTGGGGAAGAGCATCTAGATATAACCATAACACAGAAAGATGTTCATAAGTTATAGAGAGATACAGTGCCATTTTACACAAGAGATTATCATCTGTGGATTTTGGTATCTGCAGGGACCCTGGAATGAGTTCATGGAAGTTACTGAGGGATGACTGTCTGTAAATTGCTTTGTACATTTAAAAATAAACATAGATATTATTATAATGTACTTGCTGTGTAAATCTTTTTACAACTCTTTCATTCATGTTTTGTTTTTTGGTAGCTATCTATACTGACATATGTCGATCCAGTTAATTTGTTTTAATACTTACAGTGACACAGTGTGTGGATATGCCAAAATTTACTTAACCGTTCATTTTTGATAGACATTTAAGTTCTTCCTAATTTACTGCTATTATTAACAAGACTGATAAAAAAATCTTCATGCATACATCCATGAGTGCCTGTGAAAAAAATTTCTTTAACAATTCTAGAAAAAATTACTAGGCTTAGGTTTTATCAGACATTGTCAAATTTCTCCCATTGTGGACTATACACTATCACAGCTCCCCCAGCAAGGTCTAAAGTTTCCACTTGACATTTCATCACATTCTCAACAACATTTGATATTGTGCATTTTTTCTCATTGTTTTAATTTGCACTTCCCTGACTTTCAGAGAGAATAAGGCCAAGGATTGATTTTCACAGGAATTGTCCATTCAGGACTTTATGTCTTTTGTGAGTTATAGATTACCATTATTTGGCTCTATTTGTATTTGCTATGATGTTTTAGATCTGAATGTCCTCAAGACGTCACATGTGTTTGGGAGATGACTGGATCATGGAGTGCCATAGTCATCAGTAGATTTATCCATTGATGAGTTCATAGCTGAGTGTGCCAGGAGGTGAGGTCTGGTTGGGGGTGGTCATCAGGGGTGTTGAACTCGAAGGGTGTATTCTCCTCCCTGGCTCCTCTTCTCTCTCTCTCTGCTTCTTGGCTGCCATGAGTTGAGCAGCTTTCCTCTACCACAACATTGCATGGTACCTTTTCTGCTTTGGATACAGCCAACCATGGACTGAACCACTGGGAACTGTGAACCAAAGTAAACTTCTCTTCATTTAGGCTGTGGGTGTTGAATATCTTGTCTGAGTAATGGGAAAGTGGCTAATACATTTGTGGTCTTTATCTTAAGCATTTGTACAAGCTCTGGGTAAAATTAATTGTCAGTGGTTTTATAGAATGAAACTTTTTCTCTAAGTCTTGTTGTCTTTATTTGCACCTGAAGTATTACTCAGAAATTTAAAATTTGATCTTCTTAGCTTATTAATTTTTCTGTTAAATTTTTTTGGTAGAAATTTCTAGTGGAGGTCAAAAATTACTTTCAAATATTTTATTCATATATGATGATGTTCATTTATTTTTCACATTAGTATTTTAATATACTTACAATTTGTTTGTTTTCAGTTTGGTCCTGGCTCTGAACAGCCCCTTCCCTGAGATTTCTTGCTGTGGGTCAAATATCAATCATTGTCTCATTTTAGTCACTGTTGATTTACACTTCCTGTTACTTGTAGATTTTAACTGCTACACTTCTCTCCCTATTCCTTCTAGAACTGGCTTTATTAGTATCTGGGACTTTATGGTTATTTTTTCACTCTTCTTTTTTACTTTTTTCCACTTTGGGGAGATTGTCCCATTTCATTAGTTCTCTCTTTTTCTACCTCTAATCTTTGGTTTATCCTGTCTACTGAATATTTCCCCCATTATCGAATTTTTAGTTCTATAATTTCTTTTAGCTTTTTCAAATCTGCCCTTTCTTTGGCTTCTTTTTAAACCTGATAAACTCTATTTCCTTCTTCATAGTTACATATCTCAAGTAGTTACTTTAAAGTCCTATTCATCTTCATTTATTATTTGTGATTTCTTGAATGTGGCCATTCATTTTGTTTGCTGATGATGTCCCAGAGCTCTGGATTTTTGTGCATTGTTTGGACTATGTCTTCACCTTGGACTATTTTTTTTTTTACAGAAACAGCACATATTTGGGTTAGAAGAGGCTTTCCTGGGAGGGAGGAATTTTCATAGTTGCCTCTGCTGGGGCCACAGAGGAAATGTCAGGACCAAATTTATGTATTTGTATTGAGGTTCAAAGTTTTTGCATTTAATAGGCAGTTTAAGAATTTTAATCTCACCTGAGTACATGTTTCTAATCCCAGCACTCTGAGGAGCTGAAGTGGGAGGACCATGTTGGAGACCAGCCTGCGTTATATAGTGAGTTCAAGGCTGGCCTGGACTGCATAGTGAGATCCCGTCTCAAAACAAAACAAAACAAAACAAAACAAAACAAAACAAAACGAAACAAAACAAAATACCCCCCCAAAAAGAATTAAAAAAAAGAAAAAGAAAAGGAAAAAACTCTGATTTCATAATTTTAAACAGGACAGGATGGAGGGTTCTGTTTTTTAAGGGCTATGGTTTGGGTCAGAGGTAGCATTTCTAATTCTGTTTTAAGAATAGGAAAGACACTTCCTAGTTCCTGACTCCTGTTAAGGGGCACATATCTGGCTCGTTCCTTCTGTGGCCACACCATTTCAATTTGTACCCATTGCAATGCTTCTGTCACTTAGGGTTTCTCATCCTTGCTTCTGAGTGTGGATATCTATTTTTAATTTTGTAAAAATCATATACTGTATATTATGCAGCGTTTCTGTTTTATTGAGAGAGAGAGATGGGGGACCTTCAGGCATAAGTTCAGTCTGCCACCTTGACCTGGAGTCTTTTCCATGTCCTTGTCAACACCTTTAAATTTGCACGCCACATGTTTAAATTATGCATGAGTTGAACCTCAAATGTTCATTTGTAAATGAGTGATTCTGCAGTTGGCATTGATTTTCCAGTTGAAAGTAGGTAGTATAGTGACTACATGATGGTGTGAGCTCATTACTTAGGACAGGTGTGTGGCAAGGTGTGGGTTCCATTAAAATAAATCCAGGTAGCTTTAGGGGATATTCTCTGCTGCTCAAAGTCTAGCTTTCAATCCTATAGGGTCAGGAATGAAATTGATTTGGACACCAACTGTAGATCCTATCTTTCAGAAAGGAAGAGCAGAGCCTGATGCATAAACTCTGAATGCTAGTTTTAAATTTATTGTGAGGACTCTCAATATTGAGGAGTCAGACACTTATGAGGCCTTCAGTGTTACATTCTCTCCCCAGAAGCAAGCGCCCTGGGAATTCATGTAATAATCAAGTCTCCAACTGAGCAGATGCTAAGCAAAGGGGTTTTTAATTATGTAGTCTTGAAAGTTTAATGGTCTCAAAGTCTCACAGCTTGCCAAGTCCATGTGTGTAACAGGAGGCTCTTTGGCCAGTGAGACATCACATGCAAAGTCCACTGAACAAAGTATCCTGTTTTCTGCAGAGAACTTAGGTGATAACTGCCAGCACTTTTTCCTGCAAGTCTTAGGTCAAGGCTGGGGCTTTGCAGGTACCTGGGCAACACTTGTCTTCAGGATTCCAGGTTTGTCTCTTAGCAACTGGGTGGTGCTCTCCCTGAGAGAGATGCTACTGCTGTCTGCAGTCTTTAGACCTGGTTTGTTTGAAGCCTTCTGAATATGAAGGAGTCCTGAACACAAAGACTCTCATCCACTACTGGAGCAAAGTGCTGTTCTGTGATTTAGCCTTGAGGATTGAGATCATTTGCATACACAGTGCTTGACTGTCTGGCCTGAGAACTGAGACTACTTGTATGTCAATATGACTTTATTAAATTGGTTCAGGAAATCCTTGCTGAGGAAGATAAGACTGTAAACTAATAACTAGCTTCACTGCTTGGATCAGAACATTTCCCAAAACCAATTTACCCAGGAAATCATTTGTGCAAGCAGCACAATGATCAAACAACAGTATACTTACCCAGGGTTCCTGTTCCCACCATCCCTAAACTATTACAGCATGAATTTAGCCCAGTAACATTCAGATTGTCACACTCAAAGACTCACTTTTAGTCACTCGAGTCCAGACCCCAAAATTTAATAAATACAGTTGGCTCTCAGTGTTTGTGGGATCCATATCTGCAGAACTAGCCAATCTTGGATCAAAAATACAGTTCAAGGGATAGTGGTTGCTTCTGTACTGAACATGTGTAGATTGTTTTGTCGTTACTTCCTAATAATATAGTTAACACGTATTTGCAGAGAATTTGCATTGTATCAGGCAAAAACAAGTCATTTAGAGGTGGTTTAAGAAATATGGGAGGATAGGCTAGATTACATTCAAATATTTTAAATGAGGGACTTGAGCATTTTAAGGATTTTATTATCTATAGGGGTCCTAGAACCAACTCCCCTTGGGCACTGAGAACATCTGTGTCTCTGATTTCCATTTTTTTGTGATGCTTCAGAGACTCTGTCGAGGAGATAATCTCTCTTAGAGTAGACTAATAAACTTGCTTTTGCTTCATCAGCAGGCAATCGTGGTGTTCCCTTTGTGGGACTCTGTAGCGAATATGATTGGTGAAGACAGAGCAATGTTTCCACTTTCCTTCCTTCTATAGCATATGCAAGACCTTGGGACCTGCAGACAGCTATAACCTGGAACCCAGGAGATGCTCCCCTTGTTAGCTGTAGTGGTCCATCTTGGGTGAGTCATTTAGTAATGATTTTCCCATCTTTGAGACAAGATACCCTATGCCTGGATGTTAAAGAAGGGGTTTATTTGGCTCAAGGCTTCAGTAGGTTCAGTGCATGGTAGACTGGCCCAAGGCAGATATGGCCTGGTTAAAGGGCATGGTGGAAGAAAGTTACTTAGCCCATGGAAATCAGGAAGCACAGAGAGTAGGAGAGAGAGAGAGAGAGAGAGAGAGAGAGAGAGAGAGAGAGAGCACTGAGGACAAGAATACACCCTTCCAGGTTAGGACCCTGGTGATAAAACTCCTGCTAGGCCCCACCTCCTAATAGCACATGAATTTATCAATGGATGAGTACAGTGCCTCCATGATCTATTCACCAGCCACCTCTGAACACAAGGGACTTTTGAGGGACATTTTGAATATAAACTGTAACAGGTTTTCTCTCATAAGTAATTCTTTTGGTTGATTGTTAGCCTTCACTTTTCTAATCATCTTGTATACAGAGTCTGCATAGTAAGTACCTGTGGATCACAAGCATATCATGACTCCTAGCTAGCAACAGAACAAGGTCAAAACTACTATGTGGGGTCATAATTTCTAAAGCATCTAAATTATGAGGTCTGGACTAGGGTATTATTATGGTTTAGGTATTTTTTCATCTTCAGTCATCTTCAGAGGGGACCAACTCTGGGGCAAGAAATGTGGAATGAGAAAACAAACTTTCTACTTGAAGGCAAAAGTGTCTTCCTTGACCTAGCAATACAAGTAAGCCTGATCTGGACTGTAGTGCATTTAGGAGACTTTGGACACATGTTCACTGGTGGGGCTACATGCATTGGCCACGTGGTAGCAATCTAGGGCCAAGTCAGCATGGTTCTGGATACTTACAACAGGCTGCTCTCCATGTAACTTCCCTCACTACCATCCTCAAATCTTCCCTGAAGGTCTGTAAAGGTCGGCCCCCAGATTTACTGTAGTGAATTCTGCGTGAGCCTCTCTTACATGCTGGAGGGAGTGGCAAAGTGGAAAAGGTGATATCCTCACCCCTGAGGCCGCAGCAGTGACAGCAGCCACAGTACCTGGGAGGTCATCCATGCGCAGTCATTTCAGAGATGCTATTGGCAGCTGACCAGGGATGTGGGAACAGTTGTGGGATTTGAAGCCACAGGAAATTGTTTTCCTCCCTTTTGTCTTCCTCTCTGTGTCCTCGGATCCCTCCTTTCTGATCTTCTTACTGTTGCCTACAGCTGGACCAATGGTCCATCATGAACATTGTAGGTGTTGACCATCCCTTCTCTGTATATCTGACTGTGGTTTTAATTTTTTCTTTTTGGTGGCACCAGGGGACAAAGAGAACTCTCTAGACCCTTTTTGCTACTGGCATTAAGCCAAACCAATCGTGAAAAGCCAAGGTGGTGGAAACGTTGACTGCTTGCCAAACACTCCCTGATACCCAAACCCTGACTGTTTTGAGTGGCGTCATCTCCAGGCCAACATTCAACAGCTCAGCTTTGCTTGTCTGGCCGGGGAGATATAGGTGAAA
Organism: Dasyprocta punctata; assembly: GCA_004363535.1. NCBI lineage: Eukaryota > Metazoa > Chordata > Mammalia > Rodentia > Dasyproctidae > Dasyprocta > Dasyprocta punctata. The sequence continues at coordinate 46,446 of RJWM01001870.1, read as the reverse complement.
TTCTGTGAGGTGCACCACTCTTTCTCTTTTCCGCAATGCTTTTTGACTTGAAATGATTAAGTTCTTTGACTTCAAGTCAGTGTTTTCCCTGCTCTTGGGAAAGTATTAATTTATTTTTAAGTATTTAGAGTGTCTGTGAAGTCCCAGGCACTGTGGTAAGTGCTGGAGAATGTAACTTGGATGATTTCTTCTCTTCTGAAACTGCATTTCTAGTTGGAGGAGCAATTTTGCCAATTCACTTCGAAAAACAAAAGGAAAATATGAGCAAAGTGTATGAATTGGCTGCGGCTACCATGACAATGTACAGTAGACCAAGCTGCTTAACCAATGGGATTTATTTTCTCAGTCATAGAAGCCATAAGTCAGAGGTGAAGGTGTCAGCAGGGTTTGTTTCTTTTGAGATATCTCCTCTCAGTTAGTGCATGGTGATCTTCTCTCCTTGTTTCTTCATGTGGTCTAAGCTCTGCATGTCCGTGTTCAAATTTCTTTCACCTGTAAGGGCACCAGTCATACTGGTTCAGGGTCCCCCTCATGGTCTCATTTCAATTTAATTACCTGTTTATAGGCTCCATCTCCAAATACAGCCATTCTGGGGTACAAAACTTAGAGCTCCAGCGCATGAATTTTTTGTGGGGACATAACATAGTTCCTAAATACTAGTAATAAGCTATCTGATGGTGATGAATTAGGGAGTGTCTTAGTCAATTTCTTGTGGTTGAGACAAAACACCCAACAACCACAGTTTAAAGACGGAGAGGTTTATTTTGCCTCACAGTTTTTAGAGGATTCAGTCCATACTGGATGACTTCAAGGCAGGAAGTGTGTGGCAGAAGGGTCTGGTGGAGGAAAGCTGTTCATACCATGACAGCCAGGGAGAAGGGAGGGACCAAGACCTGCCTCCAGTGACCAACTTCTTTTGACCAGATCCCACCTCCTAAAGGCACATTCAGCTCTGATGAGTACGGTGTTCCCATGAACCAATCATCTTTCAAAAGCTTAACCTCTGAACACACGAGCCCTCTGTGGGACATTCTAGAGCTAAACCGTAACAGGGCAATTGGTTGGTGGTCAGTGAAGATCATTTCTAAGAGACCTCGGTTTTAGAAGCTGCAATGAAAAGAAGATAGCTTTAGGAACATTATTTGATACTCCAGGATAGGGCAGATTCCTAAGATCAGAATGACTTCGGCATGTTTGGGGTCAGAGAAGTGGCTGGGGAGATTGGGTGTGCCAAGGACAGTTGATGAGTTAAATGCCATGATATAACTGCCAAGCTGTAAGAGCCTTGGGCAAGAAGGAGCAGAGAGCAGCTACTACTGCTGGGGTCCTTGGTTTTGAAGGCTATTCAATCCTGGAGACTCCTATGAGTCACATTAAAAATTTCAAGTAGATCTAGCTTCAGTGGTCTTTTCTCTGCCTTGTCCCATAATTGTGCTTGCCAGATGGGCCCAGACCTGGATTCTACTGCCTTTTCTAAGCCCCCTAATTGGAGAAAGTCTCTCCCTGCTTTTTCCAAATTTTCTGTCTTTATCAACATGTGACACTTAATGTCCATCATTTCTCCTGCATTCTCTTGTACTATGATTGATATCCACCTTGGTTTTTTGCATTATTAATTCTTCTTGAGTCAAATTGAATCTCTCCAACCCCTAAATGTCTATGCACTTTTCTCCTGTTTATCTAAAACGCTTAGTTATATTTTCTCATGATTTTCGTTGTATTTTCTTTTGAGTCAGCTGTGTGCACCTTCCAGCGGGTCACTCCAGATGGAAGCTCTTGGTAAACACGTGATCAAGAGAGGATGTGAGTTCACAGTCAGGTGACACATATCTAAGAGTTATGAGTTCACACTGTCATTTGGATGAAGATAAAACAACAGGGCTTCCTGATGCAGATGGGGCATAGCCGGGTGCAGGGTGCACCATTTACATCAGAGGCTAGCAAACTAAGGTCTGTGAACCAAGTTCATTTTGGTGAATAAAGTTTTATTGGAACCTAGTTATGCTCATTCATTTCCATAATGTCTATGGCGGCTTTACTGCTAGTGTGGCAGTATGTGCAACCAGGTAACTCCTAAAATATCAACTATCTGAACCTTCGTAAGAAAATTCTGGGATGCTTGGTCTACAGAATAAGTTTCCTGGACCCTCTCAATGGCTCTGTGAGGTGAGGATGCCAGAGTATTTTGTCACACAGGCTGACGAGAGTCAGATTTCATGGGGGACATACACATTGCTCCACGCCACAACCTGAGCTGGGAGAAGACTGCAGAGGGTGCTCAGAAGGCAGAGAGCTTTAGCTGTGGACTCGTTGTAAGTTCCTGGGACTTGAATTGCTGAATAGCTGGGGTCTGCTGTTCTGGTCCCACAGGGCTGGCCACAGTCCCATCCTTGCTCACATGCATGGCGGCAGCTCACACTCACACCAGCAGCTTCTGTGCCAATCCCTGCATGGCTTGGATAGGCCTCCTACTTGATAGCTGTTAATATTTCGAGGGAAGGGGAATTCAGGGATAAATTCTCCTTTCCAAGAGATTTGGTTTTCATTACTGGGGATTGAACCCAAGGCCTTTAAGCCGTTATATTCCCCTTCTCTTTTTATTTTTTTGAGACAAGGTCTCGCTAAATTGTCCAGGTAGTACTTGAACTTGTGATCCTCTTCCTTCTGCCTCCCACAGTGCTGGGGTTGCAGTTGTGTACTACTATGCCTGGCTCCAAAGAGATTTCTTTGGGGGTAAGTGGCCAGGCTGGAGGGAGCTTTCTGAGGTGGTAGGATCCCCAGGCAGACACCTCTGTGGTTTCCCTCCCACTATGAACCCCTCCGCTCCTTCTCCATGGCCACCCATGGGCAAGTCTGATGGCAAGACTGCATCCTGGCTGTGCAAAAGGAATGTACACTGGGCTTCAGGCAGGCTGTGTGGTCCAGCAGTGTCACGGGTCAGGACACGTTTACTGCCCCTTAGCGCATGATCACCTAGCCCAATGATGGTGAACCTTTTAGTGCTTTCAGTGATACAAACAGCCCTCTGTGGCACACAGGCTGTAGGTTCGCCACCACTGACCTAGACAAACGGAATGAACTGAAGGCCCAGACATACAGATGGCTTTGGTTTTTCCACCCTCCCAGAGGCTTTCAGGGACATCTGGAGCACACAGGGTCACCAACCAGGCCAAACACTAGTTAATGTTAACCTAGCACCCCCACTGTCTTCCCTGTGTCCCCGGCCACCATGCCCGGTAGGCCCTGCTGAGCCACATACGCCAACTGAGCACACTTCCAAGGCTGTCCTGGCTGTGAGTTTTACAATCTCTGAAAAACATCAGCACCCATGATTGTATTCAAACCCAGTCAACACAGAAGGTTACTTTTGTAAGAACTGAGTCTGCTTTTAAAACTAAAAACATAGAATTTTCACAAGATAAGAAATTAAATAGGTGTTGCCTGTTTTGAACTCAATATTTGATATATGGAAGTCTTTATAAGAACTGTATGAGAACATACATAACATTAAGGGAAATAAATGAAGCACACAAGCTTAAACATTGCTTTGTTTCTCTTTTGTAAGAAACACAAAATATAAGTAAGTTAAAGCACAAAGTGCAAGACAGATAGACCTGGGAAGGGGAACCAGAGTGTGTAGGGAAGTAAAAAGAATTAGGATGTATTACACTTGTGTACCAAGTCCCCATGATGAATGTAGCCATGCCAGTTGTGGGAGGGAGACCCACACTGACAAGTTGAGCTCCGAGGCACTAGTGAGCTCTCACAGGATCAGCAGAAGAGCTTCATTATCCTGATCTTGAAACTTACATGTTCCTGAAACATTAAGTTCCTGAAACATTAAGTTCCTGAAATTTACATGTGATGTGTGTGGTAGGGCAACCATGTTGCCTCCGTGAGGCAAGCAGCACACCCTGAGGTATGACTGAGCAGAAATGCGAGCAGCAACTAGGGTCTCTGAAGGCATCATGGGGCTATAGCACTACACTGGAAAGCCTACTTTGGGGTTCCTTGTATGAGAAAAATAAAATCCATTTTGTTAGTCAGAGTAGGTTGTTTCTTGTTTACAACTAACAAATATTATTCCTAACTGAATATTTAGTTAATTAAAATGCAATTTTCCCTGAAGTAGGTTATATGAGAGCTCTTCCTCTACACCTTATCATTAATTCTGGCAAAGAAAAGGTGTCTGGGTTCCCTGAAGACCTGCAAATACAGAGGCTTGGCTTGGTCAGTAAGATCAAAGGGGTTCTCGGGCTTGAGCAGGAAGCTAATTGTTAGAAAGTGAGTCACTCAACAATGGGACCTAAAGTGAAAGGAAGGCAGAAACTGCTGATAAAAACCAAATGTGGAGCTAACAGACCAAGAAGCGAGAAGCCTTAGGGAATACCTGGAACAATACCGTGTAGGTCGACATGTCCTAATCTGCTTCTTGTTGCTATAACAAAATACCCAAGACAGAGAAACTTACAGAGAATAGAAGGTTATTTGGTTTGTGTTTCTGGATACTGAGATGTGTGAGAACAGAGCACTGGCATCTGCTCTGGCAAGAGCCTCTTTCCTGCTTCGTAACATCATTGAGGTCATTGCATGGCAGCGTGAGTCTCTCTCTTCCTCTTCTGATAAAAGAGAAATACCTGTGCCTTGCTTTGTGTCATTCTGGATTCCAGAAGGTACGCTGCTCAAACTCCTGAGCTTTAGGGCTTTGCCTCCTACTTCCTCCTCCTTTCTGCCTCTGTAGTGCCAAGCCAGTCCCTTACCATTTTGCTCTGTGAAATATAGCTTCACTTCACTGCTGTGCCTCTGTGATTTACTGCATGTGAGCATTACAGCCGAGTGAGACATTCTTCATTTTCATACCTGACACAGGAGGAGCCATAAAAACCAGTCTCTACAGTCAGACCCAAGGGCCTTTTGATTAAGAGTTAAATTGCAGATATGATTTACTCAGTTTGAGTTTGAGGAAACAAGGGAACACGATGGGGTTGGCAGACTCACATTCCCACCTCTCTTGAGTGCACAGCTACCTGTGGAACCTGTGGGGAGATGGTAAGGATGAACTTGGCCATGGGCTGGGAAGGAGCAAAAGGTGCCAGGAATGGGCTCACCTGGGTCTACACTGGAGCAGTGTGAATTGGGTGGCTCTTCCGCCTGACTGGTTAATCAAAGTCAGCAAGCCACAGGTGTGATCTCAAGGTACAGGGCACAGGAATATCCTAGAAGGAGGGGGTGTCCCAGAATTTTGGGCTGGATATTTTGTCCCTGTCGAGCCATGGGAATCTACCTCATGGATGGAACTGTGAGTGGATCTCAGTCTCTTGACTTGAAGGATGGAGAAGATAAAATGGCATGAAGAACCTTTGGCTGATGGATGGAAGAATGAGAGGTGAGGCAGAAGAGGCAGGAGGCAGGAACGTATTCCTGATACATTTCATCAAGAGGGGAGCTGGAAGTTGTGGGAAGGGAATGTGGATCAGGACAGGGTATCTTTCAAAGGGAAGACAATGAGGCATGTTCCTGTGATTCAGGACAGGAGTTGAGACATAGCAAGAGCCTATGGCAGGAATAAAGTTGAGCGGGCAGAAGTGGGGAGAATGTAGCTAGCATTCACACTCGCCTAGGCTGTGATAGAATGAAGGTTATCCATTCCCTGTAACTCAATGACAGGCAGAGAATATGTATGGCGAATGTTTACATAAAAAAAAAAGCTTATTACAGTAAAGACTCATTGCTATTAATGTCCTGCAAGATGTTCCCCTTGGCTTTGAACACATTTATCTCATTGTTCTTGCAACTTCTTGAAATAGTTCTGGGAGTCTCCTTAGTGAGTGTGTTTGCACAGTGTGATCAAAAATATGGTGAATGCTGCTGCTGCATGACATCCAACAGAGAGGCAGCCGTCTGTAAAAATATTAAAGAGTGTCCTCTTCCATCTTATTCACTGAACTGGAAACTTCTGGCTCTTTCCCCGACTCAAAACGACCATAAAAGGGAAACATTTGAATCAGTTCGGGACATTAAAGCAGTCATGAGAAAGCAACTGAAGACCCTCATGAAAGAGGACTTCCAGAACTGCTTCAGAAATTAGCTAGAATGCTGGGATAAGTGTGTTTGAAGCAATTTTGACGGCATTTGTGGCGATGCATTTTTTTTTTTTACTGTAGTAATTTTTAAAACAAATTTTAGCATTCACTGTATTTTTGGATGGTATCTTGTATATGTGTGAGTGTTTGCGGGCAGTTGCACTTGGTAACAGGGCAGGGCAGTAATTTTCAACCTATTTTTCAAAGAAGCACCAAGTGGTGCCCTCAGCCTAGATGGTGTGTGTGTGGGTGTTCCAGAGGTATGTGCTGGCATCTCAGAAACAGTGAAGGTGAAATTGCCAGGGCTGCAGGGCAGGCCTGTGGCCAGTGCGGAGCATTGGTTTGTGGCTGTACAGCTGTGAGCGTTGTTGAGCACTGGTGAGTGGCCATACAGTGAAAGTGAGGCCAAGCAGCATGATTTCTTCTACAGAGGTATTCAGCATCCTGAGAACAGGCACACAGAGGGGAATGACTGGGTTTGGTATAGAGTGGGATCTGCCAGGTGCAGGAAGAAATGGGCAAAAGAGTTATTTGTCATGGAAACATTAAAGGCTTGGTTCTCAGCTTGATATTATTGAGGGGTGGTGAAATTGTTATTATTATTATTATTATTATTATTATTATTGCAGTACTGGGTATTGAACCTAAGGCCTTTGCACTGAGCTATATCCTCAGCCTTTTCTTCTTACAGTTTTTTTAAATTTTGAGACAGGTTCTCTCTAAGTTGTTTAGGGAGGATTCAAAATTGTGTTTCTCATGACTCAACCTCCTAAAGTGCTGGAATTACCAGTGTGCACCACTGTGCCCCACTAGATAGTGGAAATTTTCAGAGGTGGGCCTAATGGGAGGCCGTCTGCTCCTTGGAACATGCACTTGAGGGGAGTAGTGGATCCTGGCCTCTTCCTCTTCCTCCCTTTGTCTGTGCTCTGGTTCCCCACACACTCCCGCCATCATGTGCTGTCTCACTGCAGGCCCAAAAGCAATGGGCCAATCAATCACGAACTGAAAACTCCAAAAATGAGACAGAAAAACCAACATTTTCTTCTTATAATTTAGTTAACCCAGGTATTTGTTACAGTAACAGAAAGCTTGCTAACACACTAAATGTGAAGCTGTTCCTATTATTGTCATTTTCATTTCCCTGATCACTAGTAGCTATAAAGACTTTAATTTTTTTTTTCATATTCATGGGCCATGTGGTTTTTCTTCTTTTGTGAGTTATCTATATGTATTTTTGCTATTTTATTTTCTATTTGGTTACTTACATTTTTCTGTGAATTTTTGGAATTTATCTGTGTGATCTTGGTGATAATCTTTTTGTTTACATTGCTATTTCCTACTTGGGTGGTTAAATTTCTATTCTGTTAATTTTGTACTTCGTTGTGATTTTTTCTTTTTGACACTAATCAAGAAATCCTTTCCTACTCTTTAAAGGTATAGAATTTTTTTAATTTTTTAGTTTTTTATTTATTTATTTTTTTGTGGCACCGCGGATTGAACTCATAGCCTTGCGCCTGCCAGACAGGCACTTAAGCTACTGAACCAAATTCCCAGCCCTAGCTTTTTGAGGCAGGGTCACACTATGTAGCTCAGGCCGGCCTTGTGCTCACGTTGTAGCCCAAGCCGGCCTTGAATTCACAACACTCTGCCTACCTCAGCTTCCTGAGTGCTGGGATTAAAGGTGTGTGCCACCATGCCTCGCTATGGTATAGAATTTTAAAATAAAAAAAATACATTTTACTCTTATTTGGTAAGCAGTTATCCTAGTACCATTTCACGAGTCATTCTTTCCCTTGTTATACAATACAGAGTATGGCTATGCTGAGTTCCTCTTTATAGAGGGGTGTGTTCATTAACTATCTGCGTGCAAACAAACACACATATACACACATCTATCTCATATATATTGGGATATATATGTGGATGTATATTATGTTCTAGTAAGTACTCTTTTTAGTATTTTAAAATCCTAGAAAGGATGTCTGCATTATCAAATCTAGTGGCCAATTTGCATCATGTCCTCCCTCCCTCCATCCCTCCCTTCCTTCCATTCTTTCTCTCTCCCTCCCTCCTTTTCTTCTGTGGTACTGAAGATTGAATCCAGTCCTCGCACATGCTCTGCTCTGAGCTGCACCCTAGCTCCCATGCATACTTTGTTAATCTGTTGAGACAGGAATGAGTGACACGGTAGACTACTGCATCCCTTTAAAGCCCTTTCCAAACTGGGATTCTAGGGCCAGGAGCTCTCCTGACTTTCTTTGTCTCTCTAGCTTCCCCTCTACAGTCTCCTCTGCAGGATTAGTTTCCTTTGCCTCTTAGGGGCCCAAGTCTTTATCACGTCTTCTCTGTCTCTCAGGTGGGGATCGCTTTTCTCCTGCTTTTGGCAGTTTGCACTGCATATTCATATTGGTCAGGGATTACTTATTTCTGGGGGAGTCTGTGCTTGAGTTTGGAGCAGCTGTGACTTGTCTTTGTGATGTCATTTGAGGGTTCCACTGACAGGCAAAGGTTTTTATGTTAAATAGTTACCTCATGTTTTCTTTGCTTCTCAACACAATTTAGATTTCATCCTTTCAGAAGGCATTTGCCTGAAATTTGAATATTTTCTTTGCAAAAGCTTTGACAGACAGCACACTTCCCTTAGTCTCCTTAGGGGGCAGTTGGAACTAAACTCCCTGCAAGATAATCAGAGATTTGAGGGAGTGCCTCATCCTTAAAAAGGAAATATCAAATCCCATCCTCCCTTTCCCTTCAGTTTTCTGACTCGGACTTGCATTGAACTATGCAGTGCTCTTAGGGCCTTCAGGATTTGACTGGAGCCTCTGGTTGTCTGGTGAACAGACAGCCACTTCACATTCTCCCACCCCCGATTCCACGGCCAGCCGGTGTAAGCCTATCTACAAATATATTAGGTAACCCTACCTGATCAACTTCCTAACCTACGGAATGGTGACAATGTCTATCTTCCACAGTTTCAGTGACAGTTAAAAGAGTTTATGTGTGTCCAAGTGCCCAGAAGAATACTTTTTATTTATATGAATTTTACATTTACTTAGAAAATGTTCCATTCATTATTTTTGTTGGCTAGAACACCCCACATGCACTCTTCATTTCTCTTCCTCCTCTTCCTTCTTCTTCTCTCTCCTCCTCCTTTTTCTTTTCCTCATCCATCTCTGTCTGTCTGTCTGTCTGTCTGTCTGTCTGTCTCTCCCCTCCATTTCACTCCCAATGCACACAGTCTTTGGTCCTTTTTCATAGCCACTGGCTACAGAACACTGGCTTTGTCAGTTACAACAGCAAACATTATAAGGACGCAAAGAAGACTCAGATTTTGCAAATGGATATTGCAGAGGACATGACTTGTGTTCTGCTTCATGCCTCTATTAGTCAGCTTCCTGTTACTATAACAAAATGCCTGAGATAATGAACATATAAAGAAGAGAGATTTTCTTTGTTTCATGATTTTGGAAGTTTCAGTTCATGGTCAGCTGGTCCCCTGCTTTTAGGCATGTGGTGAGACAGCACATCATAGCAGGGAGCATGTGGTGAAACACAGCCCCATGACTGGGACACAAAAGACACAAAGAAAAGAACTAGTGCATCACAATTCCCTTTGAGGGCCCACACCCAATAATCTGAACCCTGATAGACCTCACCTCTTCCACCACTTTCTAGTAGTGCCAAGCTGGGACTAAGCCTGTGACACATGGGCTTCTGGGGGATACTTAGGCCAACTATAGCCACATTCTCTCAGTCCATTTTTTGGTCTGGTTGTGGCCATTCGTAACCAACTGTCTGCAGCTGCAACTAGCAGTACCTGTCCTTGGCTGTTCCAGACTTCTCCGTCTTCTCTTCTTTTGGGGTGACTTCAGGCTCCCATGGCCATTCTCACAGCTGCACTTGGGGAGTCCTTCAAGTGTGGGGGAGCCAAAACCCATGGGAAACTCTTGACCAATGGGACATAGGAGCTGACATTTTAGTACTACCCTTTGTATCCTAGAACAAAGAATTCAGAGGTGGCTTCTACGTAGCTATGCTTTGGACATTTGTACACCATTTTCTTGCAGTAGTGACTGGCTCAGTATTGCAGCTAGAAATTGGCTTTCCTCCCCTCAATTTCAGTCCCTCTAGACTATTCTCTGATTATTTGAGATTACTGCCCTAAATAAAACACCTGCACAAAAACCCTTGCCTCAGGCTCTGCGTTTTGGGAGAGCCTAGGCTGATACATCTGACTGAATTCATGAAAAGACTGGAAGCTGGGCATGGGGATACACATCTATAGTCCCAGTTACATGGAAGGCTGAGTCAGGAGGACAGAAATTTGAAATCAGCCCGGACAATTTAATGACTCAATGGGACCCTGTCTCAAAAATGAAAAGGAAAAAAAATAAAGCAAAACAAAAGAAAGCTGGGGAAGTAGCTCAGTGCAAAGGACCTGGGGTTGATCCTATGTACTATGAAAAAAACAAAACAAAACAATAAAACTGAAAGAAAAATGACAGAGAGAGAGAGAGAGAGAGAGAGAGAGGGAGACTGGTGTTTCCCCACGAGTAGGCGAAAGCTTAATGAGATATATCAGGATTTGTTTTATGAGAAGTATTAACATTAATGTGAGGACATTTGGATAGACAAGCTTGCAAAATCAAAGTCATTTAGACTCCAGACATCTTTATAATTTATATCACACTTTTTCCCAAGGAGGATATGAAACGCCTTTCTAGACAAAAGGACAGTTACAGTCTTTTACATCTACAGAAGCTTACAACCAACACCACACATTAAAGCCTGACATTGGTCATGTTTCATGCACTGGGATCTACTCAGTGACTGGAAATCTATAGCGAGGGAACCTTTAAAAAGAAAAACCTTAAAGAGACAACTGTGCCTTGTTCTAGCAGATGATATAAATTAGCAATGCATTTCACTCTAAACCTTTCCTGCACTTGAACTCCCGGAAAATGCTCTGATGTGATCACAATTAGGAGATCCTTCTAAAACCCAGTTAGACCTCACTTTTTACCTCAGCTTTTGCTTGCAAGCAACAGGAGGGAAAATTACATCACTTACTTGGGTGACCAGTCGGTGTAAAAAAAAAAATGACAGGATCTTCTTCATCTCCGTCCCACAAAAAGCCTGATTCTGATTGCTAACACGAGAAAGCAGGACATTGAATGTTATTTCTGTAGCAGAGAGCAAGTTTCTGATCCTCTCTTTGGCTGTGCTTTATGGATCAGAGGCCAGATGTACAATGAATCTGCAAAGAGAACTGGGACCAGCTTGGTTTCTGGAGTCTGACTGTCTGCTCAGCTATTATGCACAGCCTGCTCCAGGAGCAAGTCCATAGCTGGGAGCAAAAGGAAGCCCCGCCTCTTGTTTCTGTGCCCAATGGCTGGAATTTACCTTTGACCAAATTTATCTGGAGAGGGAGAGTCTATCTACACGAGCCAGAGGGGGAAGAAACAGGTCAAACACTGACTTATTGAAATAAACACTCCTTTCACAGGCCCCTGAATGGAGGTAAACGAGCACACTGCTCGGTAAAAGACAAAGTGATCAGAGCTGAGAGCGCACAGTGGTGAGGACAGCTCTGGGGGACCGTGGAGCTCCAGCGTCTTGAAAACCCAGATCGCTGAACAGGAGATCAGAGCACATGGAACAAGAGAAGCAGGCAAAGAAATAACAGAACCAGACGTTTCTGAGCTGGAGAAGGACCTACATCTGCAGATCAAAAGCACTCAGCAGACACCAGGCAGAAGGAATGACAACAGATCAACACCTAGAAACACTCTGGTGAAATCCCAAAACTTCAAGGACAAGGAAATAATCACCCACGCACACTCCAGAAAGAACAGACAAAGAACATAAGGATGAAAGTCAGACTTACTTCAGGTTTATCTTTTGCAGCATTTAATAGGGGATAGCACAGACAAAAGATGACAGTTTTGAAAAGGAGTCATTGTACGTGATTCTACTCATGTGTGAAGGTACAAACAAGGAAGGTATTCTCAGGTGGCAGCAACTCCAGAGCAACATCGGCCACCTACCTACGCTCAGAAAGCTGACAAAGAGGCCTGCCAGCCACCCAAAGGATGATTCACAGTGAAGGATCCACAAATAACCAAGCTGGGCATGGAGAAAAATGACAGCAAGCCCAGAAGTCACCTAAACACAGAATTAAGTTGAAATAACTGTTGTAAATATGTTTTGAAAGCAGAATGCAAATGTCATCGTTAGTTCTGGAAAGAGATGTTAAAAATAAGTTAAGCCCAAAGTTTCAAATTGTGCCTATAAGAACCAGGAGGTGGGGATAGAGTCCTAGTTTTCCACCCTGCTGGCAGGATCAGTCTGGTCTCGATCCTCATGGGGTAAGATGTATGTAATGCAGCACTCTGGGAGGCTGAGGCGTGAGGATTGCAAGTTCAAGCTCAGCCTGGGCAACATAATGACTTAGTGAAAACTTGTTGTCAAATTAAAAAACAAAACAAAACAAAACAAACAAACAATATATATACATATATATATATATATATATATATGTATATATATATGCAAAAGGGCTGAGGATGTAACTCAGTATCAAGGCCCCGGGTTCAGTTTCCAGTACCAAAAAAAAAAAATTTAATGATTGGCTGACACAGCTGTTCTTTGCTTGTTGGGACATGTCCATTGTTTCCATTTTGGTCTTGTTCAACTTCCATGGGTCTCTCTTTTTGCTGTCATCTCCACATAGCAATTCCAAGTGTCCTCCCTGTCCTGAGACATGGGGGTGGGGCTTGGGAAGTACCTTGGGCTGTTGCCGGCAGGCATTTGTGGGGATGAGTCTGCTTGTGTGTGTGTGGGGAGGGCCAGTCCTCCAGAGCCTGGCTCCCTCTTCCTTGCATCTTACTCCTCTGTTGGTGAGAGCTCCACTCTCATCTCCCTCTGCCATCTTCCTACTATTCCTGTTTACTTCTCCTCCTCCACCATTGGGTCTGGTTATGGGTGATGTGGAAAGAGAGACATTGGTCTTACAGTCCACTGCTTGGAATCTTTGTTTTTATTTCACAACAAGGTGAAGGAGGTAGGATGTTCCTTAGGGTAAAAGAGAAAGACAGAATAGAGAAAAAGATATTCATGGAGAACATCAAGATTCATAATAAGAGATAACCCAAATCATCACACTGCATTGTATGGTCTCATCACACTAGATTTTGCTCCCTCTTACACTATGGTATATAATCTACATATGGTGAAGAACATAATGCAAAGATGCAGAATGCAATGGCTTATCACAGAGCAAACATCTGTGTGACCCCTGCCTGCACCAAGAAGGGCAACTTTGTAAATGCCAAGAGTCCTTTTGGGTGTCTTTCCAAATCCCATGTTCTCCTCTTCCCTAACAGAAATACTATCCTGACTTTGATTAGAAATCATCTACACACTTCCAAATTTGGCTACCTAAGTATACATTCTTAGACTTGAATTTGGCTTTGAACTTTATACAATTGATGTCATAGAGCTTGTATCTAGCTTTGGATCCAACGCTTTTGTTCAATTATGCCTATGTCATTCACCCGCATTGCACATGTAGACGGTGTCCTTTTGATTGTGTTTTGTGGTGCTTCACTGTGCATATGATAATTTAGTTGTCCATATGACTTGATGGGCATTTGGGTTATGTCCAATATTTTGCTATTATAAATTATACTGCTAAGAAACACTCTATCTCTGTTTTTTTTTTTTGGAGGGAGGGTGGCTTACATGGCCGCATCTCTGCTAAATGTGTCTCCTAAATCAACAGTGCAGCACACTGTATGGTTTTATTACCTTTCACTTCTGAGTTATTGATTTGAGGTTGTACTTTTTAGCCTTAGCATTTGTATCTTATCTTACAAATGCCTGAATGACATCGTTACAGGATTGAAAAAGGCCTTTTAAATTACAACACTAGTAAGAAAAGGAAACAACGTCTTTCCAAACTGGAAAGAAAGATTTCAAATTGTTTCTGCGGGTAAGATGCTCTTATGCATACAAACCCACAGATTTCCTAAAAACATTCATGCTGAATAAATGAATTTAATAATGCTGTGTCATACTAAATGAACATACTAAAATGAGTTGCATTTCTATCTGAAAGGGAAGCTATCTGACTGAGAAATTAAGAAAAAAACCTCATTTATAGTTGTATAGAAAAGAGTAAAATACCTACAAATAAATTTAACTGAGCAAGTGAAAGATGCATGTATTAAAAGCTGTAAAACACTGATCAAAGACACTAAAGAAAACACAAATAAATGGAAAGATATCTCATATTCATGGGTTGGAAGAATTAATGCTGTTAAAATGTCCATACTACTCATGTGATCTGAAAATTCAGTGCAATTCAGATTATAATTATAATTCAAATGACATTTTTCACAAAATAGAAAAATACTGTAAGTTCGCATGAAAGTAAAAAGACCCAGAATGATCATAGTAATCTTGAGAAGAAACACAAAGCTAGAGACATCAAATTTCCTGGTTTCAAAGTGCATTACAAAGCTACAGTAGTATAAAACAGACACAGAGACTAACTGAACACAGCAGAGCTCCCAGAAATAGCTCTCATATACAGTCAACTAACCTTTAACATAAGGTCCTAGACTACACAATGGGGAAACGAAAATCTCCTCAGTAAATGAAGTTGGAAAAACTGGATATTCACATGCAAAGGAAGGAAATTGGGCCCATACTTTACATCACACACAAAAATTTCACATGAAATGGATTCAAGACTTCAAATTAGTTCCTGAAACTGTAAAACTCGTGGAAGAAAACAAAGGGAAAATTCTTGAGCTTGGTTTCAGTGATACGTTTTTGGATATGGCACAAAAACAAAAATAAAAAAGTAAGACTATGTTAAAGTAAAAATCTACAAAACAAAGGAAATAATCAACAACATAAAAAGACAATCCATGGATTGGGAGGAATACTTGCAAACTATAAATGTGAAAAAGCTTCATGTAAAAAATTACGAAACTCAGACAATTCAGTAGCAAGGAAACAAAAACAGAAACAAGATACCAAACAAATAGCCCAATTAAAAAATAAGCAAAGAATCTAAATAGACATTTGGTAAAGAAAATACATAAATGACCAACAGGTTTATGCACCTGTGCTCGACATCACTAATTATCAGAGAAATGTAAATCAAAACCAAAATGAGACATCACTTCCACCTGTTGAGATTATTATTAAAAAATACAAGTGTTAAGAGGCAATGAAGGAGAGAAAACTCTTATACATTGTTGGTGGAAATGGAAATTTGTACAGGCAAAGTGGAAATATTATGGAGGCTGTTAAAGAAATTAAAAAAAACCCAGAATTATCATGATATTCAGCAATCCCACTTTTGGGTATTGATTCGAAGGAAATAAAGTCAGTCTCTCAGAGAAACATGAATTCCTACATTCATTGCAGCATTATTCACAATATACAAGCTATGGAAACAATTTAAGTACTCACCAATAGATGAGTCGATGCAGAAATTGTGGCATATATACAAAATGGTATTATGCAGTTATAAAAGAGAAGGGTTGCTATTTGCAAAGAAAGAAAAAAAGAATAAAACTGGGAGGCATCATGTTAAGTGAAATAAGCCAGATGCAGAGACGCAAATACTGCGTGATATCCATTATATGTGAAATTTTATAGAGTTGAAGTCACAGCAGGGGAGAATGTGAGGAGATGTTGGCTAACGGGTACGGGTTTTCAGTTATAAAATGAATAGGTTCTGGAGATCTAATGTGACTGTGGCTAGTGACATTGTATTCTACATGTACTAGAAATGTGCTAAAGTGGTAGTCATCAAGTGTTCTCAGTACACACCTGAACGCACACATACACACATGTCCTCACAGGAAAAAGGTAACTTAGTGAAATGATTAATGTGCTAATTAGCTTGATTGTTGTAATCACTTTACAAGGTACATCAAATTATCACATTGCTTACCTTAAGTGTGAATGATTTTTATTTTTCATTTAAACTTCAATAAAACTGGAAAAATATACTGTTTGGCAAACAATAAAATTTGGATCTAAGAGGCATTCGGTCCCACAGTTTATTTTGGCGAATGTGGGGGAAAAGAGAAATGGAGGTGATTTCACTTTTTTTTTTCAGTTAAATACATATTAAACATATAAATATAACTAATAAAACTGTATCATGTATTTATATATGTCATGTAAATGAATGTAATATTGGGTAGAACATACTAAAATGCAAACAAGGGTGTTTAGGGGATGAAAGAAAATTGAAATTATGCATAAGTCTTCTTTTTTTCTGCCTTCTGTTGTTTTCCTAAATTTCTGTATGGCTATTTTTCCAACTAGAATACAGACTTCAGAAATATTAAAAAGTGAAGTCATAAAGGGCAAAAAAGAAGCCATATGGAAAGGAGAGGACACAGTTTATCTAGAAATATGAGGCTATGTGTTACTGCCTTGAGCATGAAATTCAGCTGTGAACTTCAGGGACAGAAGGAAATCTTACATGTGTCAGTTGATTGCCTAGTGGAAGAAATGCATCGTTTCTCTAGAGTGTACTGGGCTTCATCACAATCATAGAGTACACAAGGAATTGCACAGGCTCTTGGGCCATCTGCTCAGGGCCACTGGATGTTTCACAGACAGTGAGCTCCTCAGTAAAACATCTTCCTCTCCCGGACAATGGCCCTTGGACTCAAAGGCCGTGTTGTGAAACTCTTCCAGGGAAAGGGTTTTGATATGTGCCCATTAACATAACAAGGTTTTCTTATTTCTGTTGTCTGCCTTGGATCGAGAATGGAACTTGAGAAGCTTGAGATTGATTTGTGTGTCCCCAGGTATAGTAGATTGTATAGTTTTTGCAAAGAATCTGCTGTTCCTGTCTATCAGGCCCAATCCCAGGGTTGTGTTCCATAGTCATCCCTCACTCCCATGGAGAATATCTCCTACCCCATGGACATCAAGCCTGGCCATGTGAAGGGCACCATATGCTCTGTCCATGCAACCACTTTAAGGAGCACTGCTCTTTCTTCCGCAGTCAGCTCAGCATGTCCAAAGAGAGGCTGTGCCTTTAGTATGGGACCTGGAATGTATAAGTTGAGAAGCAGAAGAGTGGTTGGCCTGCAAAGGACAGTAAGTGAAAGAGGATAAACATGAAAAAGGCTGTGTTGTTGAAAGTCACTGAGCCATGTTAGGTTGTTTGTTATTGGAGCGTAACCTAGCAAAGGCTGACTAACACCTACCACTGCTTTTCTTGCACATTAACTGGCTCATTGATGGAATTCTCTAGGAAGTGCTGGTAGTGTGGATATAATCCATTCATTAAAGCAAAATTGATAAGCCTTAAAAGAGCAGATGTTTCCCCTTGGGGGCTTACAGAAGAGCTTCAAGGAGTACAAAAATTGTGTATAATGCAAAATTTTGTGTTTTTATACTTATGTACATTTGGGGAGGTGGCAAGGAGTAGGTATGTGAATTTTTCTGATTCTCAGAGAGGACCAAAATAGATCCAAAACAGATCATACATGCTACATTACGTACTGACTGTGCAAGCTGCAAAATGGATATTTACTTTTGGAAGCGGCCTGATTTTGTTCTTATCTTGAGAGCATCCTTAGGAATAACAGTGGACTACACGAATACTTATTTTCTCCTCTCAAAGTAGTTTGTGTCTGTCGTTGGGGCTGGGTAAATATATTACTGACACATGGACTGCTTTTGGCCTGGGACATTTCAGGGCAGACATAAGTTCCTATATCACCAAGAAACATAACTTCCACCATATGTGTAGTTTTTAGCAAACTTATGGTCTCGTTGGAGCCTGAGCAGAACTGAATTACATATTGTAATTCCAGCTAAACAAATGAACTGGTTTGTTAGATGGAGTTATTTAGGTCCATTTATTGCACTTTGCAGGGTTGCCATTAATGGTCCTCTGGCTGTCAATTTTCCAACAATTTCAGCAACCTCTAGATGGTTCTTGTGCCCTAGCACAGAGAGGGATGCATGTCTTTATTGCTCTGACAGGAAAGCATACATCGTGGTTCCCTGATGCTGAATTAGGTATGTAGATCCCAGCTCAACAGATAGAGCCCAGTATTGACCCACATTCTCTGTCAAGACTTCGTTTCTCTTCACTGGATTGCAGTGGTCATGCTACAGTTTGCACCCAGCAGGGCAATGGTGATTTCGGATCTTGGAGGTATACGCATAGCTTGAGGCAACAATGGCTTTGGCTTATGAAAAAACATGCTGATGATGAATTAACTTAAGACATTCAGTTTTAGTAGTAAACTTAATAATAAGAAACAGTGTAAAGCTAAAGTCATTAATGTAGCCACTGAGTCTTAGGACTTACTCTTCATGAAAAGTTTGGGCTGTCTTAAAATAGTGATTTGCCGAGATGAATACTGACAGAGATTTTAGGGACCTTTCAGCTTCAAGGACTTTAATATTGTGAAGGGCATACATTTCATTTATAAAGATTGGATAAACCTTCATTGGGTCAAGCTCAAAATAAATTGATGTTTCAGCAAGACTTGTTTCTGGTGGTTGATAAAATGTTATGGAAATTTCCAAAAATAGAAAGTCCCTAATTTACTAAGAAGATCCTAGTAGCTTTTAGTCACCACAAAAAGGAATGACACTCAGCTTTCCTTCCTTTCAAGGGTGACCCTCTTCAGGCTAAAACTAACATTACCAGCCATACCTTGGATGTCATCTGTTCCACTTATCCAAGGACCTTTTCATGGGAAGTCCTCTGTTTCCTACACTCTATTTCCAGGCATTCTAATGTCAATTAAACATGCCCCAATTTCTCATGGAAGTCGGAATATTTTCTAGACCCCAATTTGGGAGTTTCCTGCTCCGTACCCTGTCCTGTACTTTTTATTTCCATTCATTGCCAAAATTCTTGAAAGAGTGGTCTGCATGAATTCTCTGCTCATTCTTATTCCTTTTTCTCTGTGAATCACCACACTTTTGTTTTCGCCTATCACACGAAAGAAGCTGCACTAACTAACATCACTAAGAGCATGGGCCCTTCCTTGTCTTCTCCCTAGAAGGCTCAAGAGCATTTGATACTGCTGATCACTTGATCTTACTTGAGACAGGCTTCTAGTTGAGTTGTACAGTATAAAATCATAGGTTCCACGGCGTGATTTCCTAACTTCACATTCTGGTTTGAGTTCTTACTGGTTGTATGGCTTTGGACAACTTCCATAAATGCTCTGTGCTCTGATTCATAGGGTGGTTGAGAGGGTTAAATTAGTTAAGATATATAAAAGACTTGAAATGATGCCTGGCACAAAATCCACACTAAATTATTATTTGCTGTTGTTATCTCCTTTGTCTTCTTTGCTTTCACTGCTCTCTCCTTGAAGGCTGATGTCTGCTCCTTCTATTCAATATCTTCAGTTTTGTTTTCTGTGGTTTAAGTAAACTGAAGTCCAAAAATGTTAGATAGAAAATTTCAGAAATAAAAACTTCATGGGTTTTAAATTGCTGCTCTTCTGAGTAATAGGATGAAATTTTGTGTCCTTCCACTCCATCCCTCTAGGGATGTGAATGATCCCTTTGTTCAGTGTATCCATCCGGTGTGCACCACCTTCCTGGTAGTCACTTAGAAGACATCTTGGCTAGGGGATCACCTGTTGTAGTAGCAGAGTGCTTATACATAGGGTTTGGTACTATCTGCAGTTTCAGGAATCCACTGAGTTTCCAGAACATAGAACACCATAGATTAGGAGTATTGCTGTATATGCCTTCCTGGAGTAATTCCATTTATGCCTTAAACCTCCTGTATGTGAATTCTTCTCATATTATTAACCTAGCACTCATGACTAAACCTCAGATGTATATAACTTCTGTCACACATCTCTTATATATGTGTTTGTTTTTACTGTACCTGAAGCTAAACTCACTATGTTCTCTCTTACATTTGCTTCTCCTCCTGTACTCTCTCCTGTAGGAAATGGAAACACCAACCTTACAATTTGCAACGGATGGCAGAAACAACTTGCCTTCCCAATCATATATATATATATATGTATGTATATATTTAGCTCCACATTCCATCAATTACCAAGTTCTGTCTCATTGATCTCTATTGTCACTGGTACAAGAAAGGAACCATCCCCTCTTGCTAGTGAGACTGCAACAGATTTTGCCTGCCTGCCTCATGTGCTCCCTTTTCTCTTCCAGTATAAGACATGGTTTTGCTGTAAGGTGTTGACATCTCCCCCTTCTGTTAGCATGCAGACTAAAGCCCCTGTCTTTAGCCACAGGATCTGATCACACTCAACTTACCTCAAGGTGACCACGTGTTGTGACCAGCCACTCTGAATAACTTTGGACCCTCAAAATTCTTGTTTTGCTTCCTTCTTTTAAGTCTTTATACAACCAGCATAATATGGAATGAAAAGTTTGCATCTGAAACCTGGCTTCAAATCCTGTCTCCTCCTGTACTGCAGTATAACCCAGGGTAAGTTGCTTAGTTTCGTTGAATCTCACTTTCTTTAAATGGGACACAGGCATGGATATTGACACCAATCTCATAGAACAGTGGTCCCCAACATTTTTGGCATCAGGGACTGATTCAATGGAAGACAAATTTTCTACAGATGGGGAAGGACAGGGGAATGGAGGATGGTTTGGGGATGATTCAAGCACTTTGCATTTATGGTGCATTTTATTTCCATTATTAGTACACTAGAATTTCATAAGGAGCCTGCAACCTAGATCCTTCACATGTGCAGTTCACAGTAGGGTTTGTGTTTCTATGAGAATCTAATGATGCCGTTGATCTCAGGCAGTGATACCAGCGACAAGACTAGAAACACAGATGAAACTTCACTTGCCTTCTAGCTGCTCACTTCCTGCTCAGCTCACTTCCTAATTGGCCGTGGTCCCATACAGGTCACTGGCTCAGGCACCGGGGACTCCTGTCATAGAGTGTTTGCAGCAATTCAGTGAGATAGTATTAGCAAATAGCCACAATTGTTAGTAGTCGATCCTTTACCTGGGGTACTTTTCTTTACCACTTCTTCAAGCTCTTGCTCATTTTTCAGCTGTCAGGTAAGATCTTTCTTCTGCTTGGAATTGTTTTCTGATTCCTCACATCTGAGATAAGTGCTCCTTCCACAGATTCTCAGGACACCATCATTCTCATTAGTACCTGTGGCTTCCTTGTTTTATTCTACATAGTTCTAACATGTATTTAAAAGCAAAGACTGTGTTTCCTCTCTCTGTGTTTAACTCTCAAAGCTGAGTCCACTTTTGGTACTTGGGAATCAGTTCTGTAATGAAATGGTACTATTGGTGGCAGGATGTCTGGATTATGCATAAGAGGCTGTGGGTGCACTAGGAGGCAGGGTAATCTCATGGGGAAGGTGGGGTGAAAGGTTGGTGAAGACTTCCTAGGGAGAAGAGTGGAAGTTGGAGCTCCTGAGGAGAAGGGTGGAGTGAGGATGTGTATCCCAAACAGAGAAACAAGAAGGAAGAATGTCTGTGTGGTACTCCAGTTCAGGGATTGGGGGCTTGGTGGTAGATGAGTTCAAAAGGGCAGAGGAAGACCAACTGGAGAGGTGCCTTGAGCTTCACTTAATTAGAAAGCCTTGATCACAGGCAGGCACCCACTCAGGTTGCTTTCTTTTACCCTGCCAACCATCACAACCCCTCACAGCCACTGAAATGCATGTTGTCTGGAGGTCTCTTTTGCAGCCATGCAGAGCCCTCACTGAGGCTTTGCTGTGGCCATTGCCAGAGCTTCCTCAGTTTCTGATGGCTTCCTTGTTGATTTTTCACCTGAGGCTCTGCTCCTGCCATTAAAGCTTTCATGGAGTTTATGGTCACCACAGGACAGGGAAATTCCATCTCATAGTGTGCCTCTGCGTTCTCCACCGTGGCTGGAGTGGAGATAATTCATCTGGAGCAATGGTACCAAGACACAGTGACTGGAAAAGCCTTCGGCTTGCATTCTTCTCCATTTCTAGTAGGTCTCTTTGGGAAAAATGAACTTAAGATTATCTTTTCCAGTGATGAATGAGAAATCATCAGGTCTGGAAGTTTCTATAAAGATAGTCTTAGCAGGGTTCTGCTATGTGGCAGTCTACTGGTTGGCTGTATAAGTGTGTGGGTCAAGGTAAAATGATGAATTAATGTTTCAAAGGAATCTCTGAGACAATCAACTTATAAACAGGACTGGTTTATGTTGATTCCACATTTTGCAGGTGAGTTAATCCAGTTGCTTTCGGATTATGGTGCCACAGTATAACATGGTGGGAGCCTGTGGCAGAGAAAGCCCATTCATCTCATGGCTGAGAGAGAATGAAAGGGAGGAAGATTAAGGGAGAGAAGAAAGGAGAGAGACAGAGGAACAGAGAGAGAGAGAGAGAGGGAGAGAGAGAGATACAGAGAGACAGAGAGAGACAGAGAGACAGAGAGACAGAGACAGATAGAGAAATGGAGAGACAGAGAGAGAGAGAGAGACAGAGACAGAGACAGAGATAGAGAGACTATGGTCCCACAATCTCTTTCAAGGCCAATGACCTAAAACACCTCAGTAGGTCCTCTTCTTAAGGTTTCTACAGTCCCCAATAGTGCTTGGATTCCAGAACCAAACAACAGCACAAAGCAAAAAAATCCCCCAAAGGCATTCAAAAAGGCTGGCAGGTGTCCTTGATTCAGCACACTATCTTACACAAGAGATCAGATCACTCACCCTAAGTGCTCCATAGCAGAACCATGGTAGGACTAGTTTTCTAGGACCTTCTGGACCTGATAAGAGAATCCGTTATTGACAAAAGATCAATTTCTGTGTCTCCCACTCTTGATGTTTGCTTTCCCAGAAGACCAGCTGGAAATGGAGAGGGAGGCAAGTGGAGGCAAGTGTAGCCACCATCTCCAGGGCAGCTACTCCAGAAGAATTTCCCCCTCTCTAGACACATAGGGAACTCAGACTCATGCTATGAGACATGTTACCCCTGTTCTGTGGTGACCATAGCATCCACTGAAGCTTTGAATATGGGAGCAGAGCCTCACCTGAGGAATCAAGAAGGAAATTCTCAGAGACTTCAGAAGCTTTGCCAATGGCCATGGCAAAGACCCAGTAAGGACACAGTGCGCCTGTGCAATAGATCTGCATAAGACATGTGCACCTTGGGGGCTGTTACAAGGGCTTGGGGTGGATGGCAGGGTGACATACTAGCATGTGGGTTCCTTCAGGTGATCAAAGCTTTGGGATGAGGAGCTAGCTGTTTAGTGTAGTGGTCAAGGGTGGAGGTGGTTTATGCCCTAAAGAAAACAGTGTCTTAGAATCATGGAATCTCAGGGTTGGGAGGGTTCTTAGTAATCACCCTGACTGTGACCAATTCTTGTGTGAGTCTCTTTCCAAAGCTAAATTAGATTTTTCTTATTAGGAACACTAAGAATGAGAAGTGCTGTGTTTGTCCCTCTGGGGTCCCCAAGGACACAGAGTCTGTACTTTGACTTGTGTGGGTAGGATAGAGGAACCATCTTCACTGGGCATGTGCAAACTCTGGGAACTCTCATACCTTGCTGGCCTGTGAGTTTTCTGAAGAAGGAAGCATTAACTATTTTATTCTCAGACATGCCAAGCACACAAGTACTCAATACATATTTCCTGTGGAATGAATCCAAATGGCTGAGACTTATTGAAATGGGAACAGGGTTAAGAGTAACTGGCCATGTAAAGATGTCCCCCAAGTGGAGTGGCAAGTCATGTACCCCAAGGCATCCAAAGATGTGACAACATGTGGGTAACATCTCAGTAAATGGAAAAGGCCCCAGTTGCTTTAGAAACCTAGTCTTGTAGCTTTAAATGAGGCAGAAACACAGTTCTGCAGAAAGGACAAAAAAGTAAGGAGATGTCAGTGTCTTCATTTCCACTTTCTTGAACTGGTTGGTACCAGCACCAGATCAGGCCCTCATAACTGCAGCTGGACTGACAGCAGGCAATATTGGTCTCAAAGAACTTGCAGAAACCTTAGTTGTATGGGGGCAAAACAAGGATGTTGTCGGTGTCACAATGGCAGGGATCCAATTCTGACCATGTCCATGGCATTCTCTCATCTCCCTCAACCTCCTGGCTTGGCTACTTTCTGTCCTTTGGCTCCATCTCTAGTTACTACAGAGGGGCCTCTTCCATACTGTGAAGAGAAATGGCTCCTGGCAGTGAAGAAGTCACATTCTTCTGAAGATCAAAGTCTAAAGTCCAAAAGGCAAAGCACAAAGGGCAAAGGCCAGAGGTAGATCTCCCAGCCCTACCTAGGAGAGCAATCATGGGACAATGCTCTGTACCCCCTGGCACCCTCTATTCATGTCTGAACTGATTCCCAAATCCAAAGGGATGGCATCCTTTGCATATCCGGACTCTCCTCAGCCAGGAGTGGGATCAGGGCTCTGCAACTGCCAGCCCTTCCAGAGCCATTTGGAACTGGGCTAGGGGAAGTTTCTAGAAGGAAAAGAGGTTCCCCACAGCCCCAAACAACAAATACCTTTGATGAGCCATAACTCCTCCTCTCCCCATCAGCGTGCCAGCCCTTCTCTCTTATCTTATATAGGAGTCATCTCTGCCGTCTGCAGACTCCACTTCTCAGAGTTTCAATCATGGGCCTGTTAATTAGGCCCGTTCCTCCCGTGCTTCAGCGCCTTTGGTTCTGTGACACGGGGCTGCAGGGAAAAGCAGCTAAAGAGGACTAATTAAGACTCAGAGTGCTTTCAATAACGTACATGGAAATGAACAAATTAACTGACGATGCCAAAAAGGCAATATTGCCCCAGTGGGGATTCCGCATGTGGAGATAACATTAAGGCGCATGATAGTCATTGAGAGGAAACATTGAATTATGAGTGATATTCAGTCCCATTACCTCTGAGGTGTCAGATGTAATAGCAGGAAAATGTCATAAGATGTTAGGAGACAAAACAAACGGAGGTTAAGAACGCTCCAGTGGGGGAAGGAAGTCAAGGAGACGGTAAGAACCAGCAGCCAAGGAGGTGTGAGTTGCAGTCAGGGGACAAATTCCAGCAAAACTGGCCTATTGTTGCCGGCTGGTCTTTGCAGATATGTGACAGTCTGCCTGATGAAAGGAGACTTCTGTTCTGTGTGTCAGGTTTGGATAACACTGAGGAAGACAGCTCTGCAGATTCTTGGAGGATTGGATGAGGTGCCTTTGGGGTACAACTAGGGCAGCAGGTCTCAGGGCTATCCATGTTGACACCATCAGGGGATTTTTTAGAAAAGTGCATTTTCAAAACCTACTATAGAGCAACTCTGGGGTGGGGGCCCCACACTCTGGCTTCCAGTCCAGAGGATGCTGCTGTATGCTCACATTTGAGAACTACCAGTCATGGAAGTGACAGCCTGTGGTCTTCTTCAAAACGTGCCAGGTACAGGCCAGTCTGGTCATTTGATCACTCTTCTTCCCTCCATTGGCAAAGACAGTAGCCCCTCCCCTACCTCCCTCACCCAGTTTCTATGAGAACCAAGGAGATAATTGATATCTTTGCAAACAGTGGAGAGTGTCACAAGTGTGATGAATGACAGTGGTTATTCAGAGACAGATGGTCTTGATAAACTAAGGATCCCATTTGGAGGACAGGGGACACAGTGCAGAGGTGAATAAAGGATTTGGCATGAAACTTGATTTCTGGAAAAGATTGCGGCTTTTGCATCCCATGCAAAGGGACTTGAAAGGGTTTGTTGGCTCTTACATGCCTCCCCTAGACAGCTTTCTGATGAGTTAAGTGTGAAGGTACCAGAAGCATCTGGTTCTCATTTCCCTTGAAATTCATAGATGCATAAAGATGAAACAGAACTGGGACTGGGAACAAGTGCTTTCCCCAAAGCCCTCACAGTTGAAATGACTCCAGGTGCATAGCCTGGGATGTGTGACTATGCTACTCATGTAGACAAAGGCCGAGTCCACTGGAAGCCCCCAGAACGGAACACAGAGCCATCCTGTACTTGCCAAGATGGCCACCCTGGGGCTTCCAGAGAAGGGAGAGGAGGTGGAGAGTTAGCCCCTAACCCATGGTGCTACTGGAAGGTGGTGGGACCTTTAAGAGGTGGGGTCTAGTGGAAGAAAGTTAGGTCATTGAGGTGAAAGGAAGCTAAGTTTTGCAAGAGGTTATGGGGATCCAGCCTCTCCTCTTCTCTTTTCACCTCCTGGCTGCCATAAGTGGAGCAGCTTCTTGTACTACACATTCCCACCATCATGTCCAGCCTCAGTGCAGAGCCAAAGCAAAGAGGCCAAATTACTGTGAACTGGAACTTTGAAAACAGAGATCTGAAATAAAACTTTCCTCCTTATAATTGATTATCCCAGATATTCTGTTACAGTAATGCAGAACTAACTGATCAACACAGATATCAGTGTGTGAACTTCAGAGATTCTTTCAGACCTCATCAAAATCCTTCCTTGAAGATAGAGAAACTGAGTCTAGAAAGGTTCAGGTCAAAACCTGAGGACTGAAATCCTTAGAATTTAAAAAATGTATACTTTTTGAGATAGCGTTCACTGTGTAGTCCACATGAATCTTGAACTTTTATGTAGCCTGGGCTGGCCTTGAACTCTTGATGCTTCTTCCTCAGTCTCCCCAGTTCTGAAACTACAGGTGGGAACCACTACACCTATAGGATCTGAAGCAGGTTTTCAAGCTCCCAGAGAACAGCCTAGATACACAGATGAAGACCAAGATCAAGGGTCTTTTCTTCTTTACATTTCTCTAACAGTCAGCTATGATGGAGAAGAGTTCGAAGCACATCATTACAGGAAAATTCTAAGATCTTGGGATCATTATAGTGTGTAGGTTGAGGTTGTTAATTTCACTGCCATTGTATTTCTTGCAGAACAGTATGTCTACAGGGTGTGGAGGGCATGTCCCGACCGGAGGGTCCTGATGGAGACTTTTACAAACCTTACAGCTTCTTTACTGGTCATTCCCTTCTTACTCACTCATCCTGGTTATTAATAAAAGTGGCTCTCTGGTTCATTAGGCTGGTGTCTTAACCTATTTTCTGGTGCTATAACAAAGGCCACAATTGGGTAATTATAAAGAATAGAAGTTTATTTGGAGGGCCAAATG
The DNA here is from genome assembly GCA_004363535.1 of Dasyprocta punctata. NCBI lineage: Eukaryota > Metazoa > Chordata > Mammalia > Rodentia > Dasyproctidae > Dasyprocta > Dasyprocta punctata. Next base: position 19,249 of record RJWM01001870.1, on the reverse strand, counting down.
CATGGTGCCAGCAGCTAGAGAAGGCCTTTCCTCTGTGTCATCCCACTTCAGAATGGAAGATCAAAGAACACTGTAGCTGGGGAGAAGGGGACAGAACTCATCTTTTCCTCAGCAACCCACTCCTGTGGTTACTAACCCACTCCCGCAATTACAGCATTAGTCCATTCCTTAGGGCTGAGCCCTCATGACATATCACCTTTACAGCATCCCACCTTTCAACATGGGGATTAAATCTCTAAGCTATGAACTGTGGGGGACACGTTTGAACTACAGCAGGTGGTGAAAATCGGGGGAACCTGGAGAACCTATGCAATTGAGAGACAAAGTCTTTGTTGGTTCACTTCATTTTGGCACCAGTGTGGGATATAAAAGAATTTGGATAAAACCTAAAGCAAAAGTAAAAGAAAAGCAGACAAAACTTAAACTAGAAGATCAAAGCAAATAATCTCTTCCTTTCCCCTTTAAAACTTGATGAGCTCCCAATCTATTTATACCACATTTCCAATTTTTCTCACCTTACTTTCCTGATGTGCTGCTCTTGCAGAGGGACTGACAGCTTGCAACAACTCTGCCCTGCATCAAGGTCAAGAGCAGGCAAGGTGTGAGGTTGGTACTTCCACATCCAAGGGCTGTGTTTGAGAAATAGTGACAAAGCTACTTAGCAGACCTGTGTGCTATAATCAGCTTGCAGGCCAGGTGACCCTCGTGGCCACCTTGTTTGGGGAGAGAGATATTTTCTAACACTCTACTCCCAAAAGCCCTGTGGTCACTAAGTGATTTACAAAATCTAAATGTGCATAAAAGAGACTTTCTGGCTGCTTTTGTTGGAAGGAGGTAATTAGTTTTCTGGACTAATTGCCAGTCTTTTGTACTGACACATAAACACACATACACGTGCCAAGCAATGTCTTAACCAAGACAGGGCCTATCCATCAGACATGAGTATGTTCTTGGAGGGCTAATTGACCTTACGTACATTTCCTTTGGAAAAATGTAGCAAAAGATGTAGAAAGGAAGAAGAGAGCACTTTTTTTTTGTGATGAATATTTAAGCCAAAAGATGCTTTTCTGAGGGAAAATAGGAGGGTGGAGGAAGATCTAACAGTCACATTTCCTAGTCTTAATGAGAAAGAAATGCAGACATATAGATCCAGAACTGCTCTTGGCAGGCATTCCAAGCTCTCCCCAAAGTTTCTCTTTATTGTAGCATCCATCCTCCATCAACCCCTGAAAGATGGTGTTTTATTCTGACTCCCCAGGTCTGATGTTCTCCTCAAGGCCTGCAGGGGAATATTTAATTTGAATGTCTGTAGCATTTTATTAGTTCTTGGTTAAATTCAGTTGCATAAACTGTACTAAGGAATCCTGGCTTTTATAGGATGATGACTCAGCCCTTTGTGTCCTCCAAAAGTACTTGTCTAATGCTGAATTTCTTCTTGGCCTGGGAAGTGAACTGGTTCATGCCTTCAGTTGCCAGGACTGCTCTAACAAAGGGCCACTGACTGGGGGCTGAAATAACAGCCTGTATTTCAGGCACTATCGGGAAGCAGAAAGCCTGGATTGAGGTGCCAGGAGTGTTGTGGGATTGGGGGAAGGAAGGATCCATCTTGGGCCCATCCTCTAGGCTTCTGGGTGGACATCTCCCTGCAAGCATGTTAGAGGCTCTGAGGGACAGGTCCCCTCCAGAAAGTGTCACCTGGATAGTTCCCAAGAGACCTTCAGGAGCAACATTAGCAGAGAACTGATCACTGGGCAACCTCACTCTTCCCTGTAAGTGCTGTTATTTTTTCCAGCTTACTCCCTAACTTGGGTTCTGTTTGAGTTGTGCTCTCTGTCCTGCTCATATGGAGTCATACATCCATTCATGACAGGGACAGGTTCTGAAAAATGTGGCCTCTACTTGTTTTGTTGTTGTATGAACATCCTAAAATGTACTCACACAAACTGGAGTGGGACAGCCTACTATAAACCTAGGCTAAATGGCAGAGACACTGTTACAGAAACAACCTGCTCTTGACCTTAATGTCAGTAGGTGGCATGTGACTAGATGGACATTCTAACCATGCTACCTCAGAATGTGACTTTATTAGGTTAGAGTGGTGATCAAATGAAAGTGAGGTTATCAGGATGGACTTGAATCCAATGTGATGTGCTACCTTGTACAGTGGGGAAATTTGGGACACACACGCACACACACAGATGCCCCAAGGAGAGAGGCCTGGATCAGATCTTTTCTCACAGCCCTTGGAAAGAACCAACACTCCTGATACCTTGATCTTGGACTTCTGGGGATTCTAGAACCATGACAAATACACCTCTGTTACTTACACCACTCAGTCTTTGGGGGCTTGTTACTGCCACTCTGGAAAATGACTACAGGTCCTCTTATAAGGACCTTTATTTGCCCAGATATAGTGGTGCCTGTCTGTAATCTCAGCACTTTGGGAGGCTGAACCAGGAGCACTGTAAGTTTCAGCCAGCCTGGGTAACATAGTGCCTGATGACATTCTCTTTCAAGAAATAAAAAAAGGGCTGGGGTTATAGTTCAGTAAGAAGACCCTGAGTTCAATCCCTAGTACTGCCAAAAAGCAAAAAAATGCCCAAAAAGCAAAACTTTATTTACTACATATCAGCAACTTAGTGCTTTATTGCTTCTTCCTGGAAAGCTGGCATTCCCCCCTCACCATGTCATTGCCATCCCCCGACACAAGTAGTTGGTGGAATCCCAGGCCTTGGCTCCCCAGGTTGCAGATTCCTTTGGCGACTCCAGCACTCAGAAGACACTCACTGAGCTGTGCGCTTTAGTTCCTGGGGTTCTGAAGCTTGGGGTTGTGTTACCTTCTGTTTATAAAGGATGTTGAGTCCGGGGGTCAGGTTTTATATCTTGGATGCTACAGAGACCTTGAACTGTCATCCTAGCCTGAAGAAGTGACAACAAACCTCCTGGGCACCCATCAGGAAGACGACACAGGGTTAGACCCTGGCAGGAAGTGTAGCGACTCTGGAAGGAATTCCTGGGGCTGCCACCCAGGTCAAAGTCAATGCTGTCCCTAAACCTGAGTCCACATCCTGATTGTTTATAGTTGTTCCAAGGCCCTTTGCACAAGCTGCTCCCTTTCCCTTAAATGCCTCTGCTCCCTCTGTTTTCTTCGCCCAACTTCATTCCTCTGATGCTCATTCAATCCTTTCATCTCGAGTTAGCTTCAGTTTCCCCTCCTCTGGTTGCTATGTCTGCACATTGAATTAACTTTATCAATCTATTTGGCCAGGCCACAGTATCCAGATATTTACCCTAACATTATTCTGGATGTTTCTGGGATAGATTTTCTTTTTTTTCACTAACATTTAAATCAGTGGAGGTAGACTTTGTGTAAAGCAGATAATATGAGTTGGCTTCATCCAGTCAGTTGAAAGCCAAATAGAACAAAGATGGACTTCTCTGAGGAAGAAGGAATCTGACAACAGATGGCCTTTGGATTTGCTCTGAAATATGACCTTTTCCCTGGGTCTCCAGTTGCTGGCTCACCCTGCTGATACTGAATTCTGACCTCCATTATCACATGAGGATATTCTAAAACATAAATCTTCCTATCTATTTATGTATCCCATCAGTTCAGTTGCTTTGGAGACCCTGGATACACTCAATCTTTTTCAGTCTGTAATGGTCTCTGCTCCATAGCACTTGGATCCTGTGGGAATCATTTGTTTTTGTGTCTTCCTTGTGTCCAAGGCTCTAAGGTTGGGACTTGGGTTTCTTTTTCTATCCCAGCCCCAGGAATGGTGTTTGGAATCTTGTTGATACTCAGTCCTTACCAGATGAGTGAATTTCAGCAGGACCAAGAGAGGTTATGCTCCAGGAAATAATTCTACGGGTCCCTACTCAGTTGCTGTCCTGTTTTATAACAAAGGAGAGAAAAGAGGATCAAATAGTGACATCAGGTTAGAGACCTGGGATTGGGCAGGATGGGGACTCTGAGAGGTCTCGAGGCTGCCTGCTGGGGAAGCCACTGGATCAGGTGGAAGACAGGGATTCTGAATGTCTGTCTTGCTGAGTGGTTTTGATGAAGCAAAACCTTTTTTTGTGCTTTCATTCTGCTAGTGTTTATTATGCAGCAAACCCAATAAGAGACCCAGTTCCCGCTCGCAGGGCTGTGTTGGTCTGCTGGTGGAGACATTGAATAAGCAATCACACCCATGCTTACACAATTGCAAATCAAGAGAAAACATGGACAAGAGAAACACATACTGAATGGAGGGGATCTGATTGAGAGCAATGGGTCTCTTGGAGGGGCAGTAGTCAGAGAAGGCTGAAAAGAGCATTTTGGAGCAGGGAACAGTCAGAGAGCCAACAAGGTGGCCCCAGGAGCTTTCTTCTAAGCCCAAGACTCACCCCAAGGTATCCCCAGGCTGTGGGTCTCCACTTCCCCCTCCACACTCCCAGAGTCCTGACCAAGGCCAACACCCACCTGAGAAATCTCTCCAAATCGAGTTCGATTACATGGTGATGGTTTTCAAAACAGTGAGTGAAATCTCAGCTACCAGGAGGCTGCCCAGGCCTAATGATTCCTCCACAAATGTCCGCCTCAGACTGTCCTGGCTGCACTTGCCCCAGATCTCGGCTGGGCCACAACGCCAAGTTTCAGTGCATGTGTCAGTCTCCTCTTGTGCTTTTCCTGGGAGGGCTGAGAAAGTGGGGTGGGGGGCCACTTAGATCTGAGCATGGAAGGACTTACATGGCATCCCCTTTAGGACTTGACAGTTCTGCTCTCTCTAGCTTCTCCAGACAAGGGAGCTGTGGCTCAGAATGGTTCTGTTCCCAGCCTCCCTGGGGTTTAAAGCCTTCAGCTCCAGCTGGGGCCAACTTCTAGAAAATCTTGGGGGGAAAAAGCAACTAAACTCTTTCTGAAGAGTTAGGGAGGAGGAATTTCAAAAAGGGGATACACATACATATTTAACTCTCCTCCTGGGGCCTCATGACCTCTGGTATGGCTTGCTTGGGAAATGTGGTGAGAAATGTGATAATGCTGTAGTCTCTGTTGTAGACTCTGGAAGAGTCCAGGGCTTATAGTGAAAGCTTCTGGGTTCAGCTTGCTAGCTCTCTGATGATCTCTTGCTCTAAAATTGTCCTTCTAGTCTTGGCTTTCATGGCCAGCTTTGCAGAGTGACCCACTCATTCTAAATCAGATCACCCTCTATTCATTATTTCTTGCTCCTATCCACACAGTCAGAGACCACCATAGGAACAGAGGACAAATACATTCCTGCTACTCATTAAAAGCATGATTTGTTTTCCTCGGAAACAGTGAGGGACTGAAATGTGGTTTTAGTAAGAACTGTGACTCTCCATTTGGGCCTACAGATGCCCAATACGTAACCCAAAGTGACCTTCATTTAGCCAAACTCTGGATCAAACTCTTCTCAGCTCTGTACACAGGCATGTCAGTCATTTAGAAAGTGTCTGTCTAAAAATTGACAAAACAAGACTTATTTGCCCCGAATTTCCCTTGCCTATCTCAGCCTCGCTTCAAGATTGATAACACTGAGATGAGAATAGCTTAAGCAACTTTCAGGATTTACAGAGACCCTTGATGACAAGCTTTTACAATGTCCTGTTCTAGTTGCCTGTGGGCAACATCTAGAAGTCTCCAGCCATGCTCCTCTGTCTCCACTTGGGTTCCAGGAGAAGCAGAGCCTTGCAGACCACTTGAGAGTGAGCTCATGGGGACCAAACTGCTCCTCAAGCCATAAGGATTTCTCTGGAGATACAAAACCAGGATTGAGATAATGATCACTTAGACCGAAGCCCAGCACAGCACCATGAAGCTGGTCTTGTTACAGGAAAACTGAGTTAGACAAAATATTATAGGCAGTCAGATAGGGCTAGGCCCTCAAAGGTGCAGAAGTTCAGATACCTTGTAACCTCTGAGGAGACAGGCACCTCCTGCTGTGGGCCAGATATTGAGACAAGGGGCAGAACAAATACAACTGCATCCTAAGGGTCAACAGTCCAAATAGTTCTCTATCACCCTGAGGAAGTCAGGAGTCAGCATCCCAACCCCCTACAGGAAGAGTCACGGCTGTCAAGCATCCCCACTTACTACGTGACTTCTTTCCTCATTTGTCCTTGATTTAATCAATTTTACCTGAGTAATTAGTCCTATTGGTTAACTGTAGTTATGTCCCACCTTACGCCCACCTTGCAGGTTCCCATTTTCCCCACCTTGGACCCATCTAACCTCATGGTTTTACTGTATAAAAGTCCCTAAAAATGACAGTCTTTGGCAATCAGCTCGGGCCCCCTTCTGTCCCTCAGACAGAAGCTTTCTTTCTCTCAATAAATATATTCTGCTCTTACCCTCCGTTGTTCCTAAAACTCATTCTTTGATTTTTAGAGAACACGAACTCGTGCCAGACATGTAGTAGGTTGAGAGTTTCATTCCCCCATATCATTTGGAGGTCTGGGATCATTTTTCCTATATCAGTCTCAGTTTTTTCCTACACGGAGAAATCTGATCCTTCTCTTATGTTTCTCCAACAGAAACCCTTTCCTTGTCTTCTCTGACTTTCTTTGTTAAGGAGTCATCTTGGCCTTTGTCAGAGGTATATCCCCCACCTATTTCTGCTTCCCCTCCAAGTTAAATATTTTTCCTGGAAATTCATGTGAAATGCCTCAGTTTTAATTCCCATTACCACAGAAGCAAGGGCCCATGCTTGTCAGCAGTGCTTTCAGTTTTGTTCGTTTTGCAACACATGAGGAGGGATATGCTAATAATGTAGTCTCGGTGTGACCGTAGAAAGGGAAATCAGCCCGCAGATGAGATTTGGGGTCTCCTTTTTGATGGCCTTTAGTGGCCCCAGTGTGCCTGGAGCACTTGATCTTGGCAAAGGAAGGATGTAAGTAGAAAAATCAAGGGTCCTTTATGGCAGCTTCCTTCCTTGGCCTCTGCCCACCCTACCTGCTGTCAGAGAACAAAGCTGGACACTCTTTAGAGAAGGTCAGGTAGACCTTTTTCCAACTAGTGGAGCAGGAGAAAGTGGTGTCAGTCTGAGTCCAGTCTACTGAAATGAAGGGTATTTGTTGGTGCTGGATGGTGCTATAGGAAAGGGCCCAAGTGTGTTAAGGTATGTGTGTGGGACTGGTCTATGTGATTCTGCCATCTGTTGGTGAGTTGCTGCTTATCTGAAGGAGAAATGTTACGGAACCAGTTTTATTTTGCCCCAGTGCAATCACCGAAATAGAATTTGCAAGAGAGAAAAATTTCGTCAGTGTGGGACAAGCCTCAGTTCTGCTTCCCTGAAGACAGGGCTTAGGTGCTTGCGTGGGTTAAAGAAGCAGATGTGGTCTCTCCCTATCTTTCCCTAAGGTCACTAGAGCAAGGAGGAGTGAAGCAGTAGCTGGTTTGTGTATGCCTAGTCAGACTTCATGGATCTTCATAAGGTGCCTAGTCAGAAAATTCCACTATTGGGATGATTAGGAAAAGGAATTTTATCGCCCTCTGACACAAAATGTCACCCGTCAAGTACTTTCTCAGGCCTAAGTGACACGAGTCAGTAGCCTTACTCCTTTTGTGCCAGACAAGGCTACCTTCAAATGCCTGCAAAACACCTGAAACAATCAGAACCATAGCAATCAAACGTCACACTTGTTATTTATAGCAGAACTAGTAGGGGTCTATTACCTTATTGTTTAACTCAGGAACTTCTAAAGTCAGCAGTTTTCTAAAGTCAATGATAAACCAGGAATAAGTGCATACATCTGTGATCCCAGTCCTGTGGGAGGCTGAGGCAGGAGGGTCACAATTTTGTGTCCCACCTGGGTGACTTAGAGACTTAGTAAGATCCTATCTCAAAATGACAAATAAAAAAAGCTGGAATGTAGCTAAGTTGTAGAATGCCCCTGGGTTGTATCTCCAGTATCACAAGCAGGAAAACAAAAATCAGTGGGATAACTAGAAGCAAATGAAAACAGGGTTTATTCAGATTTTCCCTTGGTTTCAGAAAGCTTTTATCTTTGGATGTAGGGGACCAGGGAGTTAGGCTCATGGTCTTCCCCAGGAACCTGGATACACAGCATCTCTCTTCCTGGATGTCACAAGGAGCTGCTCCCAGGTCCTGGAGGAAGCCTGTAGCAGTGGGGGAGATTTACATCTTAAAAGGAAAGTGGAAGGATTTACAATCACAGGTTTTCAAAAGTAAATGCTCTAGTGGGAGGAGGTCAGGGCCCACAGCTGGGCTGGAACAAAAGGTCAGTTCTTTCGTCAACGTTGTTCTTTTTCGGGCTGGCATCGAAAGGAACTGGGTCATCCCAGAGAAAAGGTTTTGAGCTGCTAGGAGCCACACTGTTGTTTGGTCAAGTCTCTTTGTGTGTGTGTGTGTGTGTGTGTGTGTGTGTAAACAAAAACTCTCACCAGGCATGGTGACACATACCTGTAATCTCAGTGATTTGGAGGCTGAGGAAAGAACATGAATTTGAGGCCAGTTTGTGGTACATTGTGAGTGGGTTCAAGGCCATCTTGGGTTACCCTGCTCAAAAAATCCAATCCAAACCAAACCAAAACCAAAATCTTTATTTCAGAGATGAAGCGATCTCTGAAATTAAGAGACTTTTTGCATCATTAAAGGCGTTACCTAGAACAAAAGGACCAGGTCCTAGGACAAGTTACTACAAGTACCAGCAGTGGAGGGCTGGTTAGTGTCTAGAAAATGTGAAGCAGACCGCAGATAACCAAGAGCATCTTCTTATGACGAAAATTTGGGAAGTGCTAAGGTTTAGTTCTAAAATTTTATCCCGAAGTCTCATGTATGGAGAAGATGATTGGATCATGGGGGCGCTATTGAGCTTATAGCTAATATGCTGTTCAGAGGTGGGGTTTGGTTGGTGGTGATATCTGGGGGCATGACCTGGAAGGGTGGATTCTTGACCCTGGCTCCTCCCTTCATTCTCTGCTTCTTCACCATCATGGAATGAGCAGCTGCTATCTGCCAAGCCTTTCTACCATGTTATTTCTACCTTGGAGTCAGCTGACTTTGGACTGAACCCACTGGAAACCATGAACCATTCTCTCCTCCTTTAAACTGTAGGTCTTGTCTCAGTGATGGCATGATAGCCAATACAGGAAGGAAGGCATAACTTGTTTATATTGATCCAATTCTGCCTGTGGATAAATGGGCAGGATTATGCAAAGTAGGGACAGCTTTGGGATAGAAGGGTGGTCCACCAGATTGTTACTTCAGGATTGATTGGGGTGTAAGCAGGATGTGGTGGTACTTTGGGGTCCTGATGGGATTTGAGTTAAGATTTTACACTTTACATTCAAGAATGTATGATGGTCTTTTGTTTTTGGCCTATAGTTTGCTAACTGATTAAACTCCCCCACTCTCTTCTCCATCCTCCAGTCCTGTAACTACATTTAGGGAATCTCAGAATTTGTCTCTTATTAGAGTGCTAGTGGTGACAGATGATACCACTATACTGAGTGTCTGAGATTGTTAGGGGCCAAGGGTGAGTCCTAGTGAAAAAGAGAGTTTAGAAGGGTCTTGCCAAGGAGAATGTTATGATTTAGATCTAAAATGTCCCCCCAAAGGCTCATGTACTCAGAGATAAGGTGTTTGGAAGGTGATTGGATCATGGCGTGCTACACTCATCAGTGGATTCATCAATTGGTGAATTCATAGCTGAATGTGTTAAGAGATGGGGGTTGGTTGGAGATGAGTCACTTGGAACAGAACTTGGAAGGGTGTATTCTCATCCACCGTTTTCCTCTCTCTCTCTGAGCTCTTTCCACTCTGTCTCTCTGCTTTAAACCATCATGAAGTGAGCAGCTTTCTCCTGTTACTGCCCTCCTCCATGTTTCTGCTTTGGAGCTAGCTAGCCATGGACTGAAACCTCTAAAACCATGATCCAAAATAAACCTTTTCTCTTTTAAATGACACATGTCTGGCACTTTGTCCTAGCTATAGGAAAGCTAGCTGAAACAGGGTGTGTTTGGTCAGTGAGAAACCCAGTATCCATTGCCCTCTATCTAAGGCTATGCTCCTGGTCAGCTGAGAGCCAGAATGCAGATAAGGTATGCCATTTGTCACAAACTAGAAAACTCTGTGAGTTTTTCCATCCAGAGCCATAATGGAAACATTCATTGGTAGCTGATGAGGGCTCAGGGACTGATCAGATGCCAGACTGAAACACTCCAGAAACATGGCATACCATAATGTGGAAGGTTTTAAGGAGAGAGGAGAGCCAAAGAAGTCTTTCAGGCCTACAACAAAGAAAAACATATGATTTTGTATTTGTAAAATTTAAAAAACATGCTATCTAATCTAAGAATAGGAGTTTCTCTTGGGAGGTAGGGAGTGACTAGAAGGGACAAGGGAATGTCTGAGTGCTGACAGTGTTGTAAGTAGTGATCTGAATGGTGGTTACATAATTCCCATAGGAAAATTGGTCCAGCTGTACATGTTCCATTTGGCTGATTTTCTTTGTGTATTATACTTCACTGAACGTTTACCTAAAAAAGGGAAAGACACAAAGACAGTCTAAGAAGCTGCCACAGCCAAGAAGAACCCAAGGAGACATGATGATTAAATTTAACATGTTATCTTAGATGGGATCCTGGAACAGGAAGAGGACACTGGAGAAAAGCTTAGAGCATTGAACAGAGTATAGGCTTCAGCTAAACATATTGGATAAATATTGATTTGTTAACTGCAACAGATGTGTCATGGTAATGTAAGATGTTAATGATAAAGGGAACAGTAAGTGAGGTATGGGAGAGCTTGTACTATATACCTGACTTCTGTAATTCTGTAGCTAAAAATGCTAAACTAAGCCAAACCAAAACAAAGCAAAAACAAAAGGAAGGGAAGGTGTATTAGTTGGTTTTCCTCTTGCTGGGTAAAAACCACTGTCGTGAACAATTTAAAAGAGGAAATGTTCTATCTGGCTTGTGGTTTCAGAAGTTTGAGTCCATGGTCAGCTGGCAGGAACATCATGGTGGGAGGATGTATCGGAGCAAAGTTACTCAGTTCTTAGTGTGTGAGTAGTAGAGCATGGGGGAAGAGTGCACTCAAGAGATGTATCCTCCCAGGTCACACTCCCAAGTGACCTCTCTCTTCCAATTGGGGCCTACTTTCTAACAGCACATCCATCTATGAGCATCAGTGGATTAATTCACAGATGGGTAAAGTGCTCCCATGATCCAATGCTCCACTATGCTTTCACCATTATTTCCTGCCTTGGAGTCAACTGACCATGGACTGAATCACGTGAAGCTGTGAACTAAATTGTACCTCTCTTCTAAGTTGTGGGTGTTGGGTACTGTGGTCATAAATGGGAAAGCTGACTAATACAGTACCCTTTGGGGTCTCACCACTCACTCCCACCCAGGTGATATCTCGAAGTGTCGTAGCGTAACATTTTGGAAGTAGTTAATGTTCCCTCCCCCATATTTTCTTGTGTCCCTTGTTTCTTCCCCCCTTTCATTCTCCTACAGAGTTTGGAGACACTGGGATTCTGTATCCTCCAGCTTCATGCAGGAGGGCGATCCAAGCAGGAAGGGAAAAAGAAGGAACTTAATTTTCTGGAACTAAAAAGAGTGTGAGGATAACCAGTTTGTTACCAGAGATAGTAAGGACCACTGGGCTAGAAGGGACTCTATAGGCAGTGGGTCCCTGAAAATGGGGACCAGTTTAGAGGTCCAAATCTGGGGACTCCTGTGTTCAATTTATCCCAAACATTAGTGACTGCTTCACCAGGCAGAGGTCTGCCTGTGGCACTCTCACCCTCTCCATGGCTTTTGGCAGAAGACCTGCTCTAGCTTTCAGTCATTGTCCTTCAGTGGCTGATACACACCTGGCAGGGGGATCTAGTTAAATGCTAGAGTGAAGTGAAACTGGATTTCTTCAGAGGTGACTCAAGATGACCCTGGGAGAAGCGGAATCTGTAGAAATGAGTGGGGTGATCTGGAAGGGACTCGAGACCATCGGGGGTTGCCAACGAACTGCCCACAGAGGTAGCAGGTGGAGAATGGGCCCTAGGGACTGTCACAGGGTCTGTATAATGATTTCTAAGAATTCTATCATCTTTACCTATCCCTGCCTCCAGGACTATGACAATTCCTTTTTTGCTCATGTGTTTTACAGTAGTTGCCCATAGTAACAGTTATACTTACCAGCTTGTAACAATTGCTAGTTATGAATAGAACTGCTGCTGTGTTTTAAAGCATCAACAAGAGCACTGTGTTGTTGAAGTCCTCACCTCCATAAATGACAGCTGTCACACGATACCTGTAAACACATTAATTTCCTCTTCAGGAAACTGTGGGCTTTTGCTTTCATTTGACTCAAGACCCAGAATGTCTGATGGAAGAGGAGGTGGAGTAGAATATGTGGAATGCTGAAAACCATGGAAGCATTGTCAACGACTCACTCACCCCTGGAGTAGGCTGCAGGGGACCATGGCTAGGGGTTAGGGCCAGACAGTGGATGCCTGGTTCATAGTAGGTACACTGTAGGGCTGAGTCCCTGACTCCTGACTTCTCATCTGGGATAACATCTTGGGCAAATCCCAGAGAATGAAATGGCAGCCATCTGTGAGGAACGGGCTGGATGAGGTTTGGGTAGCCATGAACGGGACAGGCCCCAAGGCATCCAGCACCCAGTACCATGGGCTGGTGTCATGGAGACTCTGTGGCTTCTCTTTGTGTAGCCTCATACCTCTGAACTTTTCTTTTCCAGATCTTTTCCAAACACATCCTTTTGCATATCAGGCCGAAACCTAGGTTTTCCCTTTTCTTATTCATCCCTGGTTTTTTTACTCACAATTCTTGGGGGCCTACTTTTTTATTTAAACTTGGTGTATGTTTGTAATATATAATAATTACATTCATCTTGGGGAATTAGTACTATACATATGGCACCTTGTTCATTTTTTTCCTCTTTCTCCTCTCTACCATCCCTTCTACTCTTCCCCAGATCCCCTTCCTGTGGTCACAAATGTTACCTCCTTGCTTCCTGACATCTCTCTTTTATTTTACTCTTTAAATTATTTATATTTTGGGTTTCTCAGATAAGAGCAAAACATGATATTTAGCCTCCTATGTCTGATTTATTTCATTTAATATTATGGCCTCAAGGTCTACTCATACTCCTACAAATGACTCAAATGTATCATTCTTCATGGCTGAGTAGTGCACCATTGTGAAAATACATTTTCTCTATCCATTCATCTGTTGATGGGCACATAGGCCACTTTCATAATTTAGCTACTGTGAATTGTGCTGCTATAAACATGGTTGTGCATGGATCATTGTAGTATGTTGACTTTAGCTCTTTGTGGAAGATACCTAGGCAAAGTATAACTAGGTCAAATATATTTCTAGTTTTACTGTTTTTGAGGCCTCTCCATACTGATTTCCATAGTGATTGTACTCTCCACCAATCATGTGGAAGAGCTCTTTTTTTGGGGGAGGCCTACTTTAAATTTTGGGTCATATGAATAAGAGCAGTGTCCCTGGAGGCTTTTCTGTCAAGAGAACAGAGAGAAAGGTACAGACACAGCAGAGAGTACAGGAGGTACACTGGTTGGAAGATCATTTCGTGAAAATATTTCCTTCCTTTTAAATTCTAAAGTAGCCTATTTGAAAGGAATTAAGTTAGGAATTCTTTATTTTTTATTCTATTTTATTATTATTTTTGTGGAGCCAAGTCTTGAGTGTGCTAAGTACACACTGTACCACTAAACTCACTTCCAGTCTTAACCTAGCAGTTCTTGAGAGCTTCTTGGTTTGCTTCATGATTCAGCTGGGAGAGATCTATGCTGTAACCTACTAACCAGCATATCTCCCCTTCCCCCACCCCCAACAAGGTCTTACTATGTACTGCTGGTGGGCCTTGAACTCACTCATGATTCTCCTATCTCAGTCTCCCAAATACTGGGATTACAGGTGTGCACCATCATACCCAGCTCAGTGCTGTGAACTGAATATGGTGTTTACCCCTCCAAAATTCATGCTGAAATTTGATTCCAGTGCAACAGTGTTGAAAGGTGTTTGAATCATATTTGGGTCATTCGTGCTGCTCTTGTGGGACTGAGTTGCAGAAATTCTTACTAGGATGAAAGCATTCTTGCTCCTGTGGGATTGCATTAGTTACTGCAAGAATGGTTGTTATGCTGAGGTAGGTGGAGCGTTGTGAGTTCGAGGCCAGCTTGGGCTACAACGCGAGTGCAAGGCTGGCCTGAGTTACATGGTGTGACCCTGCCTCAAAAAAGTTAGGGCTGGGAGTTTGGCTCAGTGGCTTAAGCGCCTGTCTGGCAGGTGTGGGGCTGTGAGTTTGATCCCCGGTGCCGCAAAAATAAGTAAATAAATAAAAAAGAATGGTTGCTATATACTGAGGTCCAGTCCCATGCTTTTCCTCTTCCCCACATGCCTACTTGCCCTTCTGCTTTCTTCATGAGTTTAAGAAGCATGAGGCGCTCACTAAAAGCCAAGCTGATGGTAGTGACATGTTCCTGAAATTCCAAGTCTCCAGAAACATGAATTAAATACCAGGTGTGATTGAAAAATGGTTAATGTTTAAATTTTGAAAGTTTATTACAGTAAAAGTCACATCGTCATTATCCCCTTCAACATACTCACTCTTCCTTTGAACACATTGATCCCATGTTCTTGCTATTTTCTGAAACAGTTCTGGAAGACTTCCAGGAGTGTCTTTAGTTGCTCTGCTGTGGCTGCCTCAATGTACTGAATGAATATGCTTCCCTTTCACAGTCATTTTGACTTTGAGAAAGAGCTTGAGGTCATAAGGTGCCAGATCTGATGAGTAAGGTGGATGAGCACACAAGCTAGCATTTTACCTTTAAATGCCTTTCCACTGGATGAGAGTTGAAAACACTCACCATACTGCTGATCATACCTCATACATGCACTCACAAAATGTGACTTGCAGACTACTTCAGAAAGTGGCAAGGATGACAGGATAAGTGTGTCCAAAATGTGCGACAGTATTTTGAGAAGGATTAATGGCAATATGTCTTTTACTGTCATAACTTTTTAAAAAATTAAAACAGTCCCTGCATCTTCCAATCAGTTGCAGGCATCACCAGTGTGCAGGTATCAGCAATGAAGCGGAGAAAGGAACATGCACAGCAGATGAATGTGTGTGTTTTTCTGTATAGATCACCTGTCTGAGTACTGAGATGTCAGGGTACTAGAGCTGGCTTTTATTGGTCACCAGAGATGACTAGTCACATGTCTTCCCAACTCTCTGCTCAGTGAAGTCATATGTTGGAAGTATCAACATCACAGAAACCTGCAAACCCCACTGATCCAGCTCCCACTCTGAGGCAGTTAGTTCCCAGCACTCCATTGCTCCTAACTGACCTCCACTTAACTGTCTTGTTCTTCTCTACCTAGTACTCTTTTCCTCTGTAAAACTTGCTGACCAAGGTTCACAGCTGTTCTAGTCAGGGAAGCTGCATGCTTAACAAGAGTCAGTTATCCTTGTCCCCAAACCTATTCATGCAAATTTATTTCTTATGGAAATTACAAAATTAGGTAAATATTGCAGTACTGATGGAATGTGAGGATGGAAGTAATAGAGTTGTCATTTGTATGAAAATTAAGTTGAATGTTCGGGAAAGACTTAATAAAGGCAAATTGCTTAACAACTGCTGTCAAATTGAGTGCAGGCAAAGCAACTGTAAAATTTGGGGAATGATTATATAAATCTGGAAGGATTCAGGGCTTCAGCTGCCTTTAAGTGTCTTTAAATTCTTGTTTCACTTCAGGTAAATAAAACGGATTTTAGAAATCTATGGAACTTCAAGTACTGTGTACAGATGCAAAGAATGGGTGCACATGTGCATTTGTTATGGTTTAGATCTAAATTTCCCCCAAAGTCTCATGTGCATGGAAGGTGTTTGCCTCATGGGGGGTGCAGTACTCGACAATGGAATTCATCCGTTGATGAGTTCAGAGCCGAATGTGCTGTTAGGAGGTGGGGCCTGGCTGGAGGTGGTCACTGGTGTGTGACCTGGAAGGTGCGTTCTTGTCCCTGGCTCTTTCCCTCTCTGTCTGCTTCCTGACCATCATGAGTTGAGCAGCTGTCCTTCACCATACCCTTCTGCCATGCTGTTTCTGCCTTAGAACCAATCAACCATGGAGTGAAGTCCTCAGCCAGAATATACCTCTTCTCATTTAAGCCGTTGGCGTCTGGTATTTTGTTCCAGAGATGGGAGAATGACGAAGACAATACTTAAGCACAAATATGGCATCACGAGTATGCTTTTATCTTCTTGAAAAGGTTGAATACTGCTGCCCATTTTTCACTGTCAGTGGGCCATCAAGTCCCAATGTTGCTAAGAGGCTTCTACTCTGACCTAAACAGTTAGGTCATTTTGGGCACACACAGGTTTATTTTAGCCAGAGATCTAGTCGTATGATCTTAGCTCTGGCACTTTGAGGATTTTTATTTGTCAACTATATGCTTTGACTCGAGACTGATTACATTAGTCAGGATTTGCCAGAGATACAGAACCAATAGGATGGGTGTGTGCATGTGAAGAATCTATCTATCTATCGATCTATTGATCTATTAGCTGTCTGTCTATCTGTTATGGTTTGGATCTGGGATGGTTCCAAAGAGCCTCATGTGTTGGAAGGTGATCATGAGGGCACCATAGCTGACTGACTTTAGGAGGTAGGATATGGTTGGAAGAGGAGGATCACTGAGGGTGACCTGAAAGGACATATCTCCCTCCCTAGCTCTTTCCTTCTCTCTCTGCTTCTTGACTGTGTTAAGGTGGGTAGTTTTCTCCTGCCAGACCTTTACATCATGTCTTTCCTGACTATGGACAGAATCTCTAAAAATCATGAGCCAAAATAAACTTCTCCTCCTTCAAGTTGTAGGTGTTGGTTATTTTGTTCCAGTAATGAGAAATTGACTAAAACACTATTTATCATCTATGTATTATAAACCTGTATTACTATCTATTATCTACTGATCAGTCAGTCAAGATCTATTCTAGGGAATTTTCTTGTGATCGTGGAGACTGGAAAGTCCAAAGTTTTCAGGGAAATCCAGTGCCTTGGAGACCTAGGGAAGAGCAGATGTTGCTTTTCAAATCCAAAGATAGTCAGAACTCCCAAATTTTTGAGAAGTTTTTGTTTTCTTTTTCTCTTAAGGTCTTCAGTTGATTGGACGAGGCCTACCCTCATCTTGGAGGGTAATTTGCTTTATGCCAAGTCTGCTAGATTTAGGTGTTAAATGCATCTGTAAACTACCTTTATAACAACACTGTTTACCAAATATCAGTGCACTGCAGCCTCACTAAGTTGACCATTGAGATTAACTAATAGACTCACTTTTCAGTCTTACTTCTTCCCTACTTTTTCCTTCCTTGATCCCTGATTGCTCTGTCTTTCACCCCAGGGTCCTCAATCCCTGGGTCCCTGCTCCATGCCTTTGCTCATGATGCTTCCTTCTGCACAGCTCTTGCAGGTGCTCCCTGCAGGCAACATCCTGCCTGATTGGAATGGTTGATGCATTGTGTCAATTTGAGAAATTTAGAAGCTTGACTAAGTAGCTCAGCAGTTCTACATCCTAGAGTGTAGAGGACATGCCCAAGGGTGGCTGTTTTTGCTCCAGGATGTTGTGATGGTTAACTTCACGTGTGGATTTGAGAAGTTCAGAAGTTTAACTTAGTGACTCAGCAGGGGACCACAGTCCTCATTTTGGAGACATCTTGGGCCTATGCAAGAGGAAGGCACTGAGATGGTATGGGTGCTATACCCACACTAGAGCAGGCAGCCTGTGTACAATGTAAGTGAGGAAAAGAGGCTTGCTCTCCCTCCTTTTGCTCTTGTTGCTTTGGCTGCCTTTGGCTGCCATAGACTGTTGCCTCCCTGCCATGCCACCCTGCCTTGAAGCCAGTTGATTAAGGACTGATACCTCCACAAACGGTGAGCTAAGTAAACCTTTCCTTCCTTAATTTTGGGGATCAGGTATTTTGCCTCAGCAATGAGAGAAGAATAATCAACACACTGTTCTACATCCACCTAGTATCACTTTCCTTATGAAACTCATCCCATCCCCCAACTAGAAGTGACTTCATGCTCATTAGCATTCTCAGACAATTTTATCTATGTTTCACTAATGCTATGGATTATTTCTTATGGAAGATGACCTGTTTAGACCATTGGTGATGTATTTGGAAACCAGAGAGAACCTCAGAGATTCAGGCATTCACCACCCTGATTTTGTAGATAAGAAAACAGAAATTTGCTATTCAAAGTTATCCTGACTGTGATAGTTAACTGATTGTGTCAACTTGAGTAAGAAATGCCCAGTTTAATTGGATCAGTGTAGTTCTGGATGTGGTTGATGGGATTTACTGAAGATTTGCTAGAATTTACTGGCATGTGTGACAGCAACCAATGGATTTGTTGCCTAAATGGTATAAAAGGAAAATGAAAAAGAAAGGCTGGCTTCTGTTTCTTTGGAGGAGCGCCAGTCTTCACCTTCACCTGACTTCCAGCACAGACCTTTCAGCCTTGCATCACAGATGCTTCAGCCTCCTGATACAGACTTGCAGAGGACACTGCAGTGAGCTCCAGACCTTAGCGGGATCCTTTGGACCTTCAGCACAAAGATGGACCTTTTGCATTTTTCCACACCTGACTCTAGGTGGCCATTGTAAACAAATCTTATAAATACTTGTGTATCTTGGATTAAATCTGTTTCTCAGACCTGACAGTAACAGAAATGCTACTTGACTCAATGAGATTTGATGTCCCAATAAACATATTGTAGGTTGAAAATGCAGCTGACACACTCAACTTACAGAACATCATAGCTTAGCCTGGCCTTCCTTAACTGTGCTCAGAATCATCTAACCATCTGATGCAAAGCCTATTTCATACTGAAATATTGAATATCTCAAGTGATATAAATGCTTCTCCAAAGGAGATGGTGAAATGGCTGTATGGGGGCACTTTGGCACCATTGTAAAGTCCAAAAATCCTAAGCTGAACCATCTGAAGTTGAGATGGTCCGTAACACTGTAGACAGAAACCTCTAAAAACCAGAAGCCAAAAATAAACCTCTATTTCTTTAAGTTGTGAGTGTTGGTTATTTTGTCTCAGTGACAGTGAGTGTGTGATTGTGCTTCCCACGGAGAGAGGCATCTGCTGGGGCTGCACTCACTTCGCTTTCACAGAGTAGGTGGGCACAACTTAACTTTCCTTCCCTTCCCT